>PVHT021183649.1:2199519-2291062 GCA_004024745.2 Catagonus wagneri
AGGGCTGCACCCGTGGCATATGGAGGTTTCCAGGCTAGGGGTCTAATCAGAGCTGTAGCTGCTGGCCTTCACCACAGCCACAGGAACGCCAGATCCGAGCCGCATCTGTGACCTACACCACAGCTCACGGCAACGCCGGATCCTTAACCCACTGAGCAAGGTTAAGGATCGAACCCGCAACATCATGGTTCCTAGTCGGATTCGTTAACCACTGCGCCACGACGGGAACTCCTCACATGAGGAAATTTTCTCTTCCTTAAATTGTAGCCCATAAAACTTGGTAGATGGAAATGACATCTAGTTCTGACAGAATTCTTTTTGCATAGGCTCAAAAAGAATATTTGGCACGGGGTCAGATTTTCTGTATTGTGGTATTTTAATCATTTTAAGTGTACAGCTACAGCTCTGTGGCATTAACAAAGACTTGATTCTCCAAAAAGTAGGCATGATTTCTCACGTGTATGGACTGACACAGTATGTCCCATTGTGGCTGTCTCACGTTCGGTGACTCGGCCTGGGGTGCCTCCATGTTGTCACAGGTGCCAGGATACCTGTCTTTTTGAGGCTCAATGACACTCATTGTGTGGATGGATACATTTCATCTGCTCCCACCTTGTAGCTGTGGTGAGTGACGAGGGCAGGAAGTCCCTGCTGTCACTTCTTTTGTGCACATGCCCAGAAGCAGTATTTCTAGTGCGACTAGTAATTGTGTCATTTTTTTTTTTTTTGAGAAGCTGCCATCCTGTCCTTCGTTCTTTTTACCAGAATAGAATAAATTGGACAAATTGAGAGCCTTCCTGGGAAAGTCATACTTCTGAATGATACTCGTGTGATCAGCCATGACAAAGCCACTTGTCACAGAACTAAGTTACCTTGTAGGGAGCAAAGCCTAAAGAAGCAATCCCCACCTCCAAAAACCGTTCTGGCCCTGAGGGCCCACCCTTTCTGGTAGGAGGTTGCTTCCTGCAGTCTGGGGACCTGAGGCAGGAACTGAATGTGCAGGTGGACCATGGCGGGTGGCCAGACTGTAAAACAGTGACCTGCTGGCCATCACCCCTAGTGACCAGCCCAAGAAGCTGAAAATAACTTCAGGACTCGATCAATAACTAACAGTTTTCCTAATTTCTGTCCCTGCCTCCAACTTGGGGCCACAGGGTGAAGGCCATCCTACAGGAGCTGTTGCCACAGGAGTGTCTCCACCCTCCGCCATGTGCCATATCTGAGTTAGTGTCCCTTGTTCCCAGTGCCTGGGCTCCCTGCCAACCCTAGAAGAATTTGCACACATTGAAGGGAGCTGTGTGTGAAGCCTGTGTAATCGCTTAGGTTTGACTCCCACCCTCAGGATAGCAGAGTCCAATCTGAGCTTCATTATGGAAATTTCCAGATGGAAGGTGGTTTTGTGGCCTTGCTTCGTTTAATAGCAGGAATCTAGGCAGTTCCCGTTGTGGCTCAGTGGTAATGAACCTGGCTAGTATCCATGAGGCGCATTGAGTCTCTGGCCTCCCTCAGTGGGTTAAGGATCCAGCATTGCCATGGGCTGTGGTGTAGGTCTCATGGCTTGACTCTGGAATTGCTGTGGCTGTGGTGTAGGCCAGCAGCTGCAGTTCCAATTCATCCCCTGGCCTGAGAACTCATATATGCCATGGGTGCAGCCCTAAAAAAAAAAAAAAAAGGAAAAAATCAGAGATCTAAACTTTCAGGAGAAACCTCGGTGGCCTGGCTCGTTAATTAGATATGACAATCAGGCCTCTAATGAGACCCTCCTGCCGTTTTGTGTTAGACGGTCATCAAGATAATTTCATGGGCTGAAGACCAGTGAGAGAACCATGAAAGATCTTGAAATGGCCCAGAACCCAGGATAGTCTGGGTTTCTTGTCTTTGCACTATTTTATGCCTCTAAGTTGCAGAAAACTGATGCTGAAGGAAATGATTTGTCAGTAGAAGTGCAGTGCCCTGCTTGCGGGTGTGGATCTTGGGTTCCTCTGAATAGTTTTATCATCTTACTGTTTCCCCATTAAGTAATGAGTTATACAAAATCTTTAATAAGTGCTCATTTCAGAAGGAGTAAGAGGAAATTCACCTTCTCCAAACCAAGGCCCAGCAGCGAGCTCCCCCCGCCCCGTTCCCCTGGGTCCTGGTCTGGGTCAGCACGTGCTCTGCTCAGACTCCGAATCTTCATGGAGAGAGCTGTGAACACGTGGAGGCACAATATGGTTTGAATGGCATGGGTCCACTTCTGCACGTGTTTCTCATTAGTAATTGCCCCACGGCCTGTGCTTGGTTGAGTGTGAGGTCGCAGGTATGACAAAAATACAAGGACTAACCTCCCAGTGGGCGGCTTGGGGTACAGGGCCACCGAGGCCAGGTGAGCGCCCCCCCCCCCTTCGCCCACCCTCGGTGCCACTCTGGCCTTGCTGCCTCCCCTCGGTAAGGACTCCACCCTTTCCCCAGAGGTGAGCTAGCTGGTTGTCTGTTTTTACCTCCTGTGTATTTAGGAACCGTATGAAATTGCCATGTTTGGCTGTTTTTGCCCTACAAAGTGACTGATTCACTTGCTTTAGTCCAATACTGTGAGAATACATGTATGCAGGCGTATGATTATTCTGGTGAGACTATTCTGCAGAAACTTGTCCAGTCTGTCTGGACATCTCTCCCGATGCAAAAGAAGCTCTCATCCTTTTCTCTGTTCCCTTTTTTTTTTGGGGGGGGGAGTTGCACCTGCAGCTTATGGAAGTTCCCAGGCTAGGGATTGAATCAGAGCTGCAGCTGCTGGCCTACACCACAGCCACAGCAACTCGGGATCCAAGCCGTGTCTGTGACCCACACCACTGCTCACGACAATACAGGATCCTTAACCCACTGAGTGAGGCCAGGAATTGAACCTGCATCCTCATGGATACCAGTCAGATTTGTTTCTGCTGAGCCACGACAGGAACTCCTCTGTTCCTTTTTAAACTTAGTCTCCACTGGGCTTCTGTCTGCTCAGTTGTTACTTAGTGTGGCACTATGTGCTACATGAAAGTTGTAATCTTTGTGTAATTGTCAAATACACACTTTCTCTTTATTTATACACTTCTGACTGGAGCTCTTTCTATGAGAAGATTGATCTTCTCTGCCCTTGAAGCCTGTGGTCTGGGAGCTGGACTGCCTGGCTGCGTCTGGTCCCATCCACAGGCACTTCCTGGCCCTCAGTAGCTGTGGGGCCAAGTCACAGGTCCACGCTCTGCAGCTATAGCTGAAGGGACAATGTACTTGTTGAGGGGAGGGTGGTGTGGGGCCGTGGTAAGAACAGTGGATCCCTGGCAGTATCTAGGGTTAACCATGGGGAAAGCCCAGTGCTGTTAAGTACTTGTGGAGAAAGAGCCCATAAGCCCAACTTGCCCCCAGCCTGATGAGCGAGCTCGAGGTGGGAGCCTTGACCCCTGAGGCTGGGGCTTCAACGTCTCAGTAAGGAGGAGTGCGTGCTGTTGGGATGAGCGGCGGAGCCCGGGCCCAGGTGGCTTCCTATTTCCTGGGGGGCCCTGGAGGTGTCCCTGCAGGGTCAGTGCCATTCTGTGTGTTCTCTTCCAGGCCACTGACTTGGATCCCTGTGAGCTGGAGCCTGGGCCATGGATTCTAAGGTCAGACGGTGCAGTTGTCCGGGAAAAAGACTTTGGGGACACGGGGGTGGCTGAGGCCCTGCGGAAGGAGCCTCACGTTCCTGGCGGGTGTTGGGGGAAGGACGAGGACAACAAACTTGCTCATCTCCCACCTCCTCCTGTACCTGTGCCTGGCCACCCCCTGGACAGGCCAGGAGGCTTTCCTGAGCTCAGCGCCTGCTCTGTGAATTCTGAGCAGAGAGCAGCCCCTGCACCTTCAAGGGCCTCAGTCTGGACTTCTCCAGCATCCTTCTCAGGAAGTAGGGACCTTGGTGGTCAAGGGTCTCAGATATCAGGAGCTCCAGAGAAACGTCAGGTCCTTGAACAGAAGAGATTTCAGGGGCTGCCCTCATGGGAACAGGCCTGTGCTCAGGGCTGAAATGCCGTTTGGTGCCCCTGCCACTGTGCGCTCCTGGCCAACCCTGTGATACGGCCCTGGTTCTGTTTCCTGATGACCGTCAGTGAGGAAGGGGGACAGAATTGCTCCCAGGGCTTTTCTTTTCCTTTCTTTTTCTTCAAGCTGAGAAACCCAAGACAAGAGTGTCCATAGTCACTGAACTGTGGTGAGACATCCACTTCCTCTTCCCCTCCCCCCAACAGAATTTTCATCCTTTCTTTTAAAATTTTTTCCGGTTTTTAAAAATGGTAAAATATACATAGCATAAAATTTACCATTTTAGCCTGTTTTAGGTGTTCAGCTTAGTGGCATCCAGCACTGTGCCCCTGACCCCATTGCTCCAGTTTCTTTCTCTGGAGCCACACAGAGAAAACACCTCAGGGACCACAGGTGCTAGGGCTTGTGCCATGTGTGTCCTCTCACATCTGGCTTATCTCACTGAGCTTAATGTCTCAGGTTTGTGTTTATTATTGTCTGTTCACGCTAATTTCACAGGGTTTGGGCACTGAAATTCTTACCACACAGCTTTCCATCGTTTTTTTCTGCACTGGGACTGATTTATAATGTGACAAGTTGTTTTCCCTCCTATAGATCAGCTCTGTAATATGTCCAGCAGGATTCCTAAGTCTCTCTTTTTTTTTTTTTTTTTGTCTTTTTAGGGCTACACCCATGGCATATGGAGGTTCCCAGGCTAGGGGTTGAATTTGGAGCTGTAGTCACTGGCCTACCTTACAGCCACACCAGATCTGAGCCGCATCTGCGACCTACACCACAGCTCATGGCAATGCAGGATCCTTAACCCACTGAGCGAGGCCAGGGATTGAACCTGCATCCTCATGGATACTAGTAAGATTCATTTCCGCTGAGCCATGATGGGAACTCCAAGATTGCTTAAGTCTTGATCCTTTCTCTTTACATAAATGTTTTGGCTGTGCCCACGGCATATGGAAGTTACTAGGCCAGGGATTGAATCCAAGCTGCAGCATAGGCAGTGCTGGATCCTTTAACCTACTGCACTGGGCTAGGGATCGAACCTGTTCCTCTGCAGTGACCCAGGCTGCTGCAGTTGGCATCTTAACCTGGTGTACCACAGTGGGAACTCCAGTTCTAGAGTTTCTAAGCTTCCTGTGCCACCTGGCCTCACTATAAAGATTTAATGCAGTCGAGCTTTTACAAATATTCCTCTCTTTTTAATAGTAATTCTAGAGAAGTAAAGGCCGAGCAGCAATATGTACGCACCTTGTTTTATACATTTTAATTAAGACAATTTGTCCTCTAAAAATGGTCCTCTAAAGGTTTTCTGGTAAAATGTTAAGGACTAGGAGGACAGAACTGAATTGTACCTGTGCCTTGTTTTCTTTCTTCCAGTCAGTGTGGGTGTTGCACGTGCTGACCTGGCCGACCTTGCACCCTGGCCTCCCAGGCTGACCCCTCCTGTCCTGGGTCTTGGAGTGGTCTCAGCGCACCTGGGCTGCCAAGTGCAGCCCCCACAATGCTGCTTGGGGGGCAGGATCTATTCTCTGAGTCAAGGGGCTTGCCCACCTGAGGTCAGCCAGGCCAGCCCAGAGCAGGTGTTGTCTGTGGTCACTACTGCCCAATACGCGTTAAAAATCTGCTGTCTGCACAATACCATCCTGGGCCCACAGGGAGATTAGGGAAGAAGAAGGGCTAAGTGCCAGTGAAGGAGGCTCGGGTTGGGAAAAGATATATGGAACCTGTCAAAAGTACGTGGGAGCAAGGATGGCAGCTTCCGCCAGATGAAGCGCCTGGCCAGAGGTCAGGATGAAGGCAAATGGCAGGTTGAGCGGCTTACATAGGACCGGAGTTTTCCCTCTGGCATCTGAGGTGGCCTTGCCTAAAGCAGGCCCTGCAGGCCCAGCCTCTGCCCACTGAGAGGGCGGTCAGGCCCCTGGGCCAAGAGGCTGTCCCGCCTGGCTGCCTGGGCCCAGGTTCCCACAGGCCCCTTTTCCGCAGGTCAGCAACGGTGCCAGCCTCCAGGATGAGCGTATCACAGACCTGCTGGTGTTTGGCTTCCTCCAAAGCTGCCCTCATGCCAGTTTCCACAAGGAGCTGGAGGCGCTGGGCCATGAGCTGCCCGTGTACATTCCCAGCGGTGACGAGCTGCAGACAGAGCTGCAGACAGATGGCAACCGGTGCAGCTACTTCGTGCAGGGCGCAGCGGAGACAGGTAGGCTCAGGCGTGTATCCAGGTGGGCGGGCCTGCACCATCCCGGGGGGCACTTCAGTGCCTGGCTCGTTTCCAGATGGGAACCTGGGCTCACCGCTGGCTGGCTGTCTTCCCTGCATGGTGCTATGTCAGTTTCCAGGCACATATCCCGCCCTCCCAGCCTCAGTTTCTGCCCCCCTACACGGGCTGATGGAGGCCAGTGTGAGCTGCCGGGTCCCCCTCCCAGGCATGAGCCAGAACTCCCTGAGGAACTTTTCCAGGATCCTCACCAGCTGGTCCAGGGAGGGAGGCTGCCAGCTCTTCCTGAAGGTTCTGTTAGAATTGTGCCCTGGAAGCCTGCATGGTCCATCCAGCTCCTGGGCCTCCTGCTGTCCTCCTGGGCTGGACGGGGATATGACCAAAGGCCCCTTAGGGGGGGTTTAGGAGGACGTGGGGGCAGGAAAGTCTTTCCTGTCAGAAGCTGCTGTCCCTGGGCCACCCCTTGAGTGCAGGTGATCATGGGGCTGTGCACGTGCCCTCATCTCTGGCAGGAAACTGGCTTTTAGATCAGAAACCTGGTGGGATTTGGAAGCAAAAGGCAGAGTAGAGGCTCTAGTGCCACTTGTTGGTGAATTTGTTCGCTTAACTGGACATGGTTCCGCCTGGCTCCTGAGGCTGTTGGAAGGAGGTGGGAGAGCTGTGGAGAAGGTGGGCGCAGGGTTCAGGAAAAGTGCATTTACAGTGCCGTTGGAGAAAGGGGATGGCTGGAAGAGGGACATCAGGCAAAACCTGAAGGAGGGAGGCCAGGTGTGAGGGGCCTGCGGTAGTTGAACTTGGCTGGAACGCCTGAAGGGGAGCGCATGGAAGGTCTGAGGAGAGAAGGGGAGTCTCAGGCTGCTCGCATCACGGCTGAGACGGCAGGTTTAAGGGGCAGGTTTAAGGAGTTCGCTCTGAGGCTGTGCGGTGCTGTCAGGCCTGTACCTGAGGGCGCTGTGTCTGCAGATTCCGCCAAATGCAGGAAAAGAAAGTTCCCCAAAGCAAAATTTGCTGACATCATGTTAGGTGTTATGGGTAATCCAGAGTTTATCTAAAATATACACCACTAGATTTCCTGTCTTAGTGCAGCGGAAACAAGTCCAACAAGGAGCCATGAGGTCACAGTTTCGATCCCTGGTCATGAGCTGTGGTGTAGGTTGCAGACGCGGCTTGGATCCGGTGTTGCTGTGACTGTGGTATCAGCCGGCAGCTGTAGCTCTGATTTGACCCCTAGCCTGGGAACCTCCATATGCCGCGGGTGCGGCCCTAGATAAAGCAAAAAGACAAAAAAAAAAAAGAAAAAAACGAAAAAGAAAAAGAAAATATAGGAGTTCCCGTCGTGGCTCAGTGGTTAACAAATCCGACTAGGAACCATGAGGTTGCGGGTTCGATCCCTGGCCTTGCTCATTGGATTAAGGATCTGGTATTGCTGTAGCTATGGTGTAGGCCGGCAGCTACAGCTCTGATTAGACCCCTAGCCTGAGATCCTCCATATGCCATGGGTGCAGCCCTAGAAAAGGCAAAAAGATAATTAATTAATTAAAACATACACCACTTTACAAGTGGGACTTGAGCCCCCTGGCGGGGGGTGCCCTGGAACCAGTACCCCACAGACCCCAAGGAATGCTGCAGGCCCAGCTCAGGGAGGTTGTGGGTCAAAGTTGAGGTGCACGGGCTTCTTGGTTTTATAGAAGTTAGGCTTACAGCTATGGTCTGTTATGTGTACCGTAGTGCCGTCTTCACATACGTGTCTTAGTTAAAAATACCTTTTCTTTTTTTTTTGAGTTCCCATTGTGGCTCAGTGGTTAACGAACATGATTAGTATCCATGAGGACGCCTTGCTCAGTGGGTTAGGGATCTGGTGTTCCTGTGGACTGTAGTGTAAGTTGCAGACACGGCTTGGATCTTTTTTTGTCTTTTTAGGGCCGCACCCGTGGCATATGGAGGTTCCCAGGCTAGGGGTCTAATCGGAGCTGCAGCTGCCAGTCTGCATCCTACACCACAGCTCACAGCAACGGCGGATCCCCAACCCACTGAGTGGGGCCTGGGATTAAACCCGAGTCCTCGTGGACCCTAGTCGGGTTCATTTCTGCTGAGCCACAGTGGGAACTCCTAATGTGGCACTTCTTAAATTGGGCTGACGGTGTTGGGTCCTTTTCACGGGCAGGTCTGAGTCTCTGGGGGAGACTCAGCCAAGCCCTTCCCCCTGCATGACTGGTCCTGTCCTCATTCTGCCTCCCTGGGCTGTGGACACGGGCTGGCTTGGCCCCAGCACAGAAACCACCCTTTTTGCTTTTTGTGGGAGGGAGGTTTCTGAGCGGGCATCGTCTCGATCACCTTTTCCGAACGCTCAGATTCTGAGAGCCGGGAGGCGGTCATCCGGGACATCGCCAGGCAGCTCGCCCTAATAGGGGACAGGATGGAGTGCGGCATCCGCCCAGGGCTGGTGGATAGCCTGGCCGCGCAGTTCAGGAACCAGAGCCTGTCGGAGGAGGTGAGTGAAAACCCACTCACCCTTTTGAAGCAGCTAGGGCGGGGCTGCCCGGGGTCTGGGGTCCGTCCAGTGAGGCGGCTCAGATCGTGACTGTCCAGTAGAGTCAGCCTGGTGAGCTGTCTCGGAAGAACTGAGTCCCTTGACACCTGAAAACCTGCACCTTTTGTCAGACTAGCATCTGGGGACAGAACCCCCAGGATTAACAGGATGGCTGTTCTTTCCTGGTTGAGGGAGTTATCAAGTCGGTCACTGCAGTGCCACCAGGGCCACGCCTGGTCCCCAGCCCCGGAGACACACTTGTGCAGGACTCGCTCGGGGCCTCTCTGCGAGCTTCGCGGGCCCCGGACACCAGAGACAGGACACTGCTGACGTGCTGGCACGCAGAAGGGCCTTCAGGTCTGGTGGGGATGCGCCACCCCACCCACTGGGGCCGCCCTGAGCAGGGGGTGAGGACTCGGCTGCCCCTGGCTTCGCCCCTCAGACCAGAGCTGCTCCTCACACCCTCTGGCCTTAGCTGAGACGTACTTCCCTCTGCAGGGATGGCTTCTCCATCTCCCAACGAAGGGAATGGGTTTTCCTGCAGCGGGAAGCACGCTGGTAACCAGCTTTCTCCACCCATGCAGGACAGAAGGCAGGGCCTGGCTGCCGTGCTGCAGCAGCTCGTGCAGTCCTGCCCTGCAGACGTGGGCCAAGAGAAGACCCTGCTCGTGCTGACCATGCTCCTGGCCAAAAAGGTGGCTGAACACTCGCCAGCCTTGCTCCGGGACGTCTTTCACACAGCGGTGAACTTCATCAACCAGAACCTCCTCACCTACCTGCGCAACCTAGTCCAAAATGTAAGAGCCAGTGGAGCAGCTCCTCGCATTTCACTAATCCCTCTTGGTCCCCGCCCCGCTCCCAGAGGTCTGGGACCCTCTGCCATGGGGCTGCCTGCTGGGGGCTAGACGCCAGGGTCCCTCCCTTCCTGCTCAGGGAAAAAGGCTGGGTTCCGTCCCCACCCTCCGAGGGAGTGGGGCATGAATGCCTGCCGTGTCCTTGAGCTTCATCAGCTCTGCTTCTGTTTCTCTGCTGCTGTCTCAGGGCGGTGAAAGCAGACTTCCTTTGTGGGGGCATGAGTGGGGGTGAGGTATTGAAAGTGGCAGGAGGGCCCCAAGCTGAGCTTCCTCAATCTGCTTTCAACCTTACCTTGTCACAAAAATAAGTATAATTTATCTTATTTTTTTGTCTTTTGAGGGCCACACCTGCGGCATATGGGGCTTCCCAGGCTAGGGGTCTAATTGGAGCTATAGCTGCCAGCTATGCCACAGCCACAGCAACACGAGATCTGAGCCACGTCTGCAACATATATCACAGCTCATGGCCACGCTGGATCCTTAACCCACCGAGCGAGGCCAGGGATCAAACCCACAACCTCATGGTTCCTAGTCAGATTTGTTTCTGCTGTGCCATGATGGGAACTCCAAAAATAAGTATAATTTAAAGTAAAATACATGCTTACCAAAGGGTGAGTGGTCCATCGGGGAAAAACTGCACACTTCTGTCCCCCCAACCCTGGAAAAGTCTGTTGCTTCAGTTTCAAAGACCAACTGGAATGGAAGTGGATGTATCTTATCTGTAAATTTGAAGATAGGAGTGAGTGTTGGGATTTATGTCAGAAGCATTGCACAGGAGTCTGACCCTCTTACTCTGTGCTGATGACCCTCAGAGGTGCCGTGTGATATCATTACTACAGCAGTTTGAAGACAGTATAAATCCCAAATCGGGGTGAAACTGCTCAGCTGTTGAAAGGAGATAAGCCTGGCCTTCTGCCAGCAGCTTCCCAAACCCTGTGGCACTGAAGCAAGACCCTGGCTCAGCCCTCAGACCCAGCAAGATGCCTCTCAGCACCGTAACAGTCAGTGAAAGCTGTGTTTGCAAAACCCCAGCTCCACTTCTACTGCCTGGGGCACTAGAGGCCCTGACTACTGGGTCCTGTCCGGTGAGGGAGACTGGCTAATCCTGCTGCTTCCCTTTCTCACTCCAGGAGATGGACTGAATGGACAACCCAGCAAAGCAAGACTGGTTCAAACTTCAAGATTCTGATCTGTAGCTGACTCTTTGGAGTTGGAGCCACAACAGCTCAGAGGCGATGGGCGTGAGCTGAACTAGTTGAGGACCACTCAGGAATCTGCAATAACAGACTTGAATGAAAACGTACCCATGCACATCTGCGAAGATCTGCACCCTCTCCTCAGTCCTTCCACACCCTGTGCCTTTCTTAGTGTCCACTGGAGAGATCCCGCCTGAAAATCAGATCTAAAAGCGGATTGTAGAAGTTCCTGCCGTACCACAGCGGGTTAAGAATCCAGTGGCACCAGTGTGATACCAGGCCTGGTGCAGTGGGTTAAAGGATCCAGCATTGCTGCAGCTATGGTATAGGTTGCAGCAGTGGCTCAGATTCGATCCCTGGCCCAGGAACTTCCCAAAAAATAAATAATAAAATATTGTAGCTAAGAGAAACAAGAACACACTGGGTTTTTTTTTTTTTTTTTTTTTTTGGCTTTAAAAAAAAAAAAACTTTATTTATGCAAGTGCAGCCTTGGGGGTGGTCTTCTAGCAGGGGTGCTGTGTCTGAGTAGAATGAGGGGCTGGGTTGGGGTGGGGTGTACACATATGCCTTACAAGTGAAAAAATTCCCCTTGAAATAGGGACACCCCCATATTAGGAAGTATAGTCTTCCTGTTTAAAAATCAAATAGCAAAAGAGGTTCTGCACTCAAAAATGGCAGTGTCTAGGTAAGAGCATCCGTCCCCATCTGGGCAGTGCTTGCTCTAGCTGGCGGCTGGGTCTGTGACTCAAGGAGAGGCCTAAAGGAAACTGCGGGGCCTGGGCTGGTCATGCTGGGTGTCCAGTGAGGGTTGGGATGCGGCAAGGAGGCCGGGAAACAATGGGAAAATCAGACCTCAAAACATGTTTGACTTTTTTCACCTTGGTTACCTTTTAATTGCGTCAAGAGCTGCGAACAAGGAGCTCCTGTTGTCACTCAGCAGGTGGAATATCTAACATTGTCCCTGAGGATGCAGATTCAATCCCTGGCCTTCCTCAGTGGGTTAAGAATCAGGTGTTGCCGTGGCTGTGGTATAGGTTGCAGATACAGCTCAGATCCAGTGTGTTTGTGGCTAAGGCATTAGGCCTCAGCCATAGCTCTGATTCAGCTCCTGGCCCAGGAACTTTTTCATGTGCCATGGGTGCGGCAGTAAAAGACAAAACCAAAATCAAAAGAACCACAGGCAGAGGTGATTTCAAGGCCCATGTCAGTTTCCAAAAATCACATAACTAAATATACCACATTTCCGTTTCCACAGTCAAGGTTTTTTTTGTCTTTTTGCCTTTATGTAGAGCCGCACCCGAGGCATATGGAGGTTCCCAGGCTAGGGGTCTAACAGGAGCTGTAGCCACCGGCCTTCGCCACAGCCACAGCAACGCGGGATCCGAACCATGTCTGCAACCTTCACCACAGCTCACAGCAACGCCGGATCCTTAACCCACTGAGCAAGGCCAGGGATCGAACCCGCAACCTCATGGTTCTTAGTCGGATTCGTTAACCACTGAACCACAAAGGGAACTCCGACAGTCAAGGTTTTGATAAAAACTTTAGGTGCTAGAGAAGCTACTGCATATGTTCCGTGGTGATTCTCTGCTAACGCTCTCACACTTTCATCTTTCATGCCTGCCCTCAGCTCTCTGTGCCTAAGAAGCTGCTCTGGGAGAGAACAGGTTTCTAGGCACAACAGAACAATTAGACTTAAAAAATTCATGGTTTAGGGTGGTTCCCTTTTCTTGGGACAAAGTCAGGACACAAGTAGTAACAAAAGCAAGTCACTTAGCACCAAAGGAAATCAGGGAGCACTTACTTTAGAAACAGCTCAGCCTAGTCTGTTCCCAGCAACGAGCTTTTCCTAGGGTTATGTTCACAGTGATAGATGCAGGTCTGTCACACGTCACCAGTTAACAGATACACTTGGTAATGTGAACATGATGCTCTGGAAGCATATGAACAGGAATAATGAAGTACTAATAAATAGTTCTTGTTACCAAAAACACTTCTCTGTTCCCTAAGAATTTATCAGAAAAGAAAAAGGACTCTATACCATGCACAGCATTAAACATGCAACCTTCCCAGGACTGGGCTTCAGCCTGACATCTGCAGTATGCTGAAAATCCTAGAAGCAAACAAGTGTTACTGTGCTTCTGGAAACAAAGTCTTCAAGACTGAAAAATATTCATATTACAGTGGAAACAAGGTGAATTACACATGAACATACATTCACACACATCAATACCCATCAATCCCTATAGTCTCAGGAGGGAGAAACCTTCCAGAAGGAGCATTTTAACACTAGTCAGCCCAGAGTTTATACACATTCTGGTGTAAATTTGTCCAGACCAAGCCCAATACACTTTCTTGGTCATCAAGCAAGACCATCAGCTCTTCTTCCCAAGTCAGTGATATCAGGAGACTCTGATCGGGGCAGATCCCAGAGGCTGATGCCGTTTATATAACGTAATCCTTGTGGACACAATTGAGGAGTGTTTAGTTAAAAGACTGTTTCAACATGCCTTCCTGACCCTCAGGACCACCTCCCAGCCCCCAGAGCCACTCAAGTTCATGCACCGTGTGGACAGGGCCTCTGGATGTGCTGGTCATGTCTTCCAACCACGACAAGACAGATTATCTGGGAGGACTTGGGGTTGCTGTCACATGAACAGAAAGATGAGTCCACCAGCATCTTCAAGTCTCATTTTATTACCCTCTCCGTGTTCTCCCCAACACACTGCATCTCACAAAGCACAAATCACAGATCTGAGTTTTGTTGCTTTCCCCATGAGTACACTGCCCAAAAGGCAGACGCCAGAGGGGAAGAAGAGCCAGAATGACCAGCTGTGTGGGGAGAGCAGGTAAACCTCTTACAGAAAAGGGGGATGCACACAGGCTGAGTAAGTCACCACAATGACCTCAGTGCCTGTGAGGGGATGGAACACAGGAAACCAGGATTAACTGAACTTAGTCAAGGAATAAGAGGCACTTTTAATCTGAAGGGAAAAAAGTAATGAACTATGACAGCAGGAAAAACCAAACTCTATCTTTTTCCTTTGGTGCTGGCCCAGGACCCACCCACCAAGTACAATTCTCTTGGGACAACCAAGCTGGTCCAGACTTAAGGGGGAAGATGGAACTTGAACTTCCTGTTATTCCTGGGGAAGGAGACAAGAAACTAGTTGCCTGAAAACAACACTTGTTCTACACAGCACATTAACTAACCAACTTCTGGTGCACAGAGCCCTCGCTGGAGAGAGGGTACAGTGGACTTCTTGGCCTCACAGATGCCCTGAGAACAGCACCTGAGTTACAGTGGGTGCCCGCAACGTGAACACAAGCTGGTTTTAATTCAGGGAATGTGAAAGCAGGCTGAGTGGAACAGTCAGTCTCGTGCAAAGAACAGAACACCTCAGTGACTGACTCGCTCCCTCTCCCTGGAGCCTATGGAGGAGGTAACACAAACAGTGACAGACTATCCAGAAGCTGGCGCTCTGGCCGAGGCTGTGGAAAGGCGCAGGGCCTGCTGCACTGGGATGTCACCCAGCGTCAGCCTCTGGGCAAGATGCGCCTGTACCCTTTCCCTCCACAACCCCCAGCCCTGTTCCACTCACCTGAGGAAGCCAAGGAAACACTTCCGTAAACACCAGGCATTGCCTTCAGTGTTTAGAGAGGACATCTGGTACCACTAGAAGCTGAGATGGCACCTGACAAAACCTCTCTACCGCACCTCCCCCCATTTCTGCAGAGCTCGCTCAGTACCTGCACTAGACTGCAAATGAGAAGCCCCCTCTGCTGGGGCACACTGGCGCACGCGGGCCACCTCGTGCAATACATAGCTCGCACAACCATTTGCAGAGCCTGCCAAACCTGCAGGGTTACGAGGATGGGAAAAGCTGGGGCAAAGCCCTAGACGTGGAGCCTCTCAGATGCTAGATGCCTTCAGGAAGGTACTGACTCAGAGGGTGAAGGGAGAGGGGGGAGGCCTCTGACAGGTTGTGACCACTCAGCCACTCTGCTGGAATTAAAATGACCACGCTTGTTTAGAAAGAGCATTCTAATACAGAAAAAGATGCTTCCTGGAGTTCCTGTCACGGTGCAGTGGAAACTAATCCAACAAGGAACCATGAGGTTGTGGGTTCGATCCCTGGCCTTGCTCACTGGGTTAAGGATTCGGCCTTGCCATGAGCTGTGGTGCAGGTCACAGACATGGCTCAGATCTGGTGTGGCTGTGATGTAGGCCTACCGCTGTAGTTCCACTTCGACCCCTAACTTGGGAACCTCCATATGCCGTGGATGCAGTCCTAAAAAAAAGAAAAAAGATGCCTCCTGACTCAAGGCCCCTCACAGCTGACCCTCAGGGAGGAAAGGAGAACCAGGAGGCTTTACTACAGGCAGATCCTGGTAATCCGGAAAAGAGACATTTTTCTGCCATCAAGTGTGTTGCTGAGCCTTGACATAATGCTGGGGTGGAACTGGTCCAGAGGCTAGAAGCTCTTTCTGTAGTGACCAGTCAGTCCACAGACCCTCTTGAAAAGATGATCATCACCTCAAATTCTCTGTAAGTCTGTGCAGACAGATAAAAGGGAAATGGTGTTCTCTTGTGGCACAGCAGGTTAAAGGTCTGACATTGTTACTATTATGGCTCAGGTTCAATCCCTGGCCTGGGAACTTCTGTATGCCCTGGGTGCAGCCAAATGAAGCGGAAAAAAATCTTACATACAATGCCTTTCATTTCCATAAAGTATCTCAAAATAATTTAAAAGTTCTACACTGTATGACATTTGTTCACATGCCAAACCTTCAGAGAAAAGGCAAGGAGCAGGCATGGCTTTTATATTAGAGGGAATTAGCAAAAGGCTGAGGAAAATGAATTCCCACAGGAAGTGAATGGTAGCTGTGGTTCAAAACCTTGTCTCTGGGAGTTCCCGTTGTGGCGCAGTGGTTAACGAATCCGACTAGGAACCATGAGGTTGTGGATTCGATCCCTGCCCTTGCTCAGTGGGTTAACGATCCGGCGTTGCCGTGAGCTGTGGTGTAGGTTGCAGACGCGGCTCGGATCCTGCGTTGCTGTGGCTGCGGCGCAGGCCAGTGGCCACAGCTCCGATTAGACCCCTAGCCTGGGAACCTCCACATGCCGCGGGTCCGGCCATAAAATGACAAAAGGCAAAAAAAAAAAAAAAAAAAAAAAAACCTTGTCTCTGGTTCCTGTTGACCCCAGCCCCACCAGGACACACCCAGGTGGTGGCTGCACTTAATATGAGACACACAGGTACAAGGAAGGATCAGCCTTTGGGAACCAGAGGGTTAGCAGATAGCTTTTTGTCTAGGAAGCTTTCCAGGGCCAGTGCTGGTTCGAGAGTCCCAATTAAGGCAGGCTAGGTACTGACTGGTTTCTGTGGCCCCAAGTGGTTACCCCTTTACTACACAGAGAATAAACTAGACTTTTTTTTTTTTTTTAATTTTATGGCCACACCCATGGGACATGGAAGTTCCCAGGACTAGCAACTGAATGAATCCAAATCACAGCTATAGCAATGCCGCCCTCTGTACTGGGCTGGGAATCAAACCCATACCTCTGCAGCAACCCAAGCTGCTCGCTGCATCGGATTTTTTTTTGTTTTATCTTCTTACGGCTGCCCCCACAGCACAGTGAAGTTCCCAGGCTAGGAGTCAAATCAGAGCTATAGCTGCCAGCCTATGCCACAGCCATAGCAATGCAGGGCTCCAAGCCACATCTGTGACCTACACCAAAGTTCACAGCAACACTGGATCTTTAACTCACCAAGAGAGGCCAGGGATCGAACCCGCATCCTCATGGATACTAGTCAGGTTCGTTACTGCTGAGCCACGACAGAAACCCTTGCAGTCAGAATCTTAATCCACTGTGCCATAGCGGGAACTCCTAGCATCCTTTAATTCTGGTATTTTTCTCAAGAAACTTCAGTGGCTTTTACCAAGCGCTCAGAAATCATTACATTCAAGAGCAGTTCAGAGTTCTAGGGACTTAGGAACTTCCTCAACAGCTCGGACAGGACGGTGAACAGTGTGATGTCTCTACACCCCCAACTCTCTAGGTCAGATTCAGGTGCTCCACATGCCATGAAGGAAGGCTCCTACCACCAGCACCACCAGACACTGGGTGGGGTGGCTGGCAAGCAAATGTCAATGAAGCGGTGAAAAGGGGGGGGGGCGGCACTGCAGAACCAGCCCTTACCAGGGTACCCTGTCCCTGCTCTTGGCTATTTCTCAGGATCCAACAAGGATTCGGCGCAGAGAAAGCCACCGCCCAGGGCTGGCAGGTGGGAAAGTAAAGCAGCACAGAGCACGTCTTACTCCTTTCTCTTGCAGAAAACAGGCGAGCCTCCGAAACACAGACCTCCTTAGAGCTGCTGGTGTCGGTTTGTGCTTAAGTCTGTCCAGCCAATGGGTCTGAGGATCCAGAGTTTAAAAGTGTGAACACTGGAAGGAAAATATTTCATTATAAAAGCAGAAAGGATCAAGATACCTCACCCTGGCTCTTACCCATGCAAACACCAGTGCAGCTGTCAGAACACTGGGTAACCCAGCTCAACCATCAGAGCCCAGGGAGAAAACACTCTGCCACACGAATCCCACGCTTCAAGCTCTATTAAACAAGGTGCACCAAGACCCTCAGAAACATCCGTAACGGGACACCAGAGCTCAGAACATGAAGAGACATACACACCTCAGACCTCTCCAACCAACTTTTAAGCCATATTGCTTTAGGGAGAAGATTTAATTAAAAAAATACTTTTCATAAATTAAAAAAGCACATTTAAAACATCAAGTGTTGGTGATCAGGATAGGTAAAGTAATTTTATTACAAATTTCTGGATCTAAAAAGTAATTTGTTACATTTACTAAGATAAATCTGAGATAACCTGTCTCAAGCACGTTATGTCCTGTCAGTGACACTGCCCCTCAGACATGGGGACACAGCCCTGGCAGGGATGCGGCCAGCCCGGAGGCCACAGTGACCCTCCCTGGTACATACTGACTGCGGTCATCATGCCTGTCACTCTGGCATCCAGATTGTGAGTTCAGTGAAAGCCCCCATTCTTGAACTCTGAAAGCCAAACTAGAATCTCAAAGGCAACCTCTCTTTCCTTGCTTTTTATTTCAGTGATATTTAGGAGACCTTGTGTATTTAATAAGAGTTAATTCCACTGGCCTATAAGCCAGTTATGGAAATCCCTAGCACATGGCAAGAGACTGCAAAGGAGCTGCTGGACCAGTACGGAGACTGAGGCCAGATGCCAGGAAGACACACCAGTCAGGTTACAGTGACAACCCAGCAACAGAGACGGAGCCACCGGGCAAATCACTGTCAGCTCAAGGGTGGCCACAGATAAAAGGGCCCGAAGAAACCTCAACGGGTCAGCTAAGCCACCCTCCAGCTTCTGAGTGAGACAAACTTGCCCCAAAGTCAAGGGCAAGGACCTGGGTCTCTTTCACCTTGTTTATTTTTTTAAAGATGACTAAAGGCAGCATCGTTACAAGGGGAGCTGCAGGGAGCATCAGGGACCCGACATTCGGGCAAGTCCCTCTGTGGGGTCTCAGAAGGACCCCGGGGGGAAGGAGGGCAGGGCAGTACCTGAGAGGCAGCTGAGGGTACCTCGTGCTGCGGGATCAAGGGCGGGAGAACAGATGAGCCGAGGAGGAACGGCCATGAAGCACAGCGCTCGTCAGCAGAGAGGAAAATCCAAGGGCAGGAAGAGGTCAGCAGCCAAGGTGCCCGCAGCCAAGCCCTCTTGCCTGAACTTCTCCCCCAGATCCTCTCGCATCAACCCTCTCCCTCTAAGGCTGTACCTCTTGACGGGAGCGACATGACCCCAGGGGACATTTGGCAATGTCAGGAGACACTTTTGGTTGTCACAATAGGGGATGGGGAGGGTGGGCTACTGGAGTTCAGTGGGTGGAGGCCAGGATGCACCCTACAATGCACGGGAGCCCCCACAATGAGGAACTAACAAGGGTCGGAGGCGAGATCGAGGGAGCACATTACAGAGGACCCTGAATCTAGCAGGAGCCTAGGCCCCGGGAACTCGCAATCAGATCAGCAAACACCCTCTGTCTTGAACCCTACATGTGGGTCAACCCACTGCCCTGCTGACCGAAGTCCCCAGTTATTCCAGTGTCCAAATTGTCCAACCAGCTGCTAGCAGTTCAAATTCGGTCAACACTACTAAAACCTGACCCTTTTGTCATCTTTCTCTGAAAAATCTATTTCTTTCTCAGAGCCAGCGCAACCCCGACCGCCAGCGCCAGGATGGCAATAGCGGCTGCCCCCCCGAAGAGCAGGATGGACTTGCCCTCATACGGCAGGCCAGCCTTCTGGGCGCTGGCCGTGAGGGGCCCTCCCCTGAGCCCCCGCCCCCTGCCATCCACCCCTTCTTGGCTTGTCAGAGGTGCTGGGGGCCCCAGTGCAGGGCCCCCCAGCTGCTCCAGCTCAGCAGGTTCAGCTGCAGCTTCTGCCTCTTCTTCACCATGTTCCACAAACAGAGACGTCGCGGGGCTGACTCTCTCGACAGTTGTCACCTTTACATCAGGTCTCACTGCCTCCGTCAAGGCAGGGGCAGCGATGTGCGGAAGCGAGGGCACCCTGGCTCCGGGGGCCACCTCTGGCAGGGCCACGGCTGCCACGGCCACCTCTTCCACGCCCTCAGGTATCTCCTCCTTCTCCACGTGCACGATGTCGGAGTTTGAGGAGTTGTTCTCACTCTTCTCTCCGGCCCCGTTGCTGTCCAAGCTTTTGACTTCTTCGGGGTCCACCGTAACCTGCTGCCAAGACTCAGGACCCAGGGACACTGGCAGGCTCTCTGTGTGCCAGCTCTGGCTGGCCGACAGCGAGACAGGTAAGCTCTCTGCCTGCCAGGAAGTGGTCGCTGTTGGTGATTCCGGGGGACTGACGTGTGCAGAGCCGTCGCTGGGCAGGATGTAGATGTCGTTGCTGTCCTCCGCGGCGCCTGCAGGGCACTCCTCGTCCTCCGACTCCAGATTAAAGACAGTGCCCTAGAGGGGAGGGCGACAGTCAGCACAAAGGGCAGAGACATCCAAAGTTAATAATGTAAATCTGGAAAAAGCCTCTTTCCTAAACAAATATACTGTCTAAACCTATAGTTTACAGAGAAAGAATTTTTAACAAGACAATCCTCTGACCAGCTTCCGTGAAGCTAAAATCAGTTAATTTATTTTCAACTTCTGTATCTCCAATGCAACAATTACCGCCAAGAGCAGAGAAGACAAACGCAAGCAGCCTGCTCTCCGACAGTCTCTCACACGGCAGGGGTGGTACTGTCCGGCGTCCAGACAAAGGACTCCTTTTGGTGGCAGCTGGAGAGGCAGGGAGTGATGGCAGCTTCCCAGGGTACACCCCGAGAGCCGTGGAGGAGGCGGCAGCAGCCAAAGCACAGCAAACCCGACCAGCGGACCAGGAGGGACACAGGGCCCGGGAGGAGCTGGGAGACAGAGCTCAGCAGGAAGGGCGGTCAGGCGACAAGCCCAAGCCCTGCAGAGAGGCCGCTCTGATGGCAGAGGCTCAGTGGGGCCCAGCAATGGGCAGCCCTGGCTCTTCCTTCAGCCAGAGTCCACCAGAGCAACACACAGGTGAGGATCTCACATCAGCGTGACAGCAGAGCATGTACGGGGACCCAGAGGTTAAGGCAGGAGCAGCAGGGCAGGCAGAGAACTATGAGTGTCATGTCAGGAATGACAGACGACACTCACAAGTGCTACAGAGAGTCTGAAGAGCCTGTGTGGAGCCAAGTACTTCCTATTCTGTGACCCTGGCTGCCACTTACATCAAATAGAAGAACTTTACTCTTCAGTCAACACTGGAAACTTTCTGGCCCCTCAGGCTCCAGTATAAATCAGTAGTCTCTCCATCAGTACGTCAGCTAAACAGACCACGGTGCCTAAGGTCGGCCTTCTAACTGCCCCACACAGCACCCAGCCCTTGCCTCAGCCTCCTTCAGAAGAGGTGCTGGTGTGAAGCAGGGAGACAAACAATTCAGTAACTACAAATACAGTATATGTGGTAAAAAACAAAACTAAACTGGTCTGAATCCCAGCTCTACTAAGTACCGGCTGAGTGAATTTGATTGCCCTGCTTAGCCTTTGAAAACTTCTATTTCAAACTTCCTGCTCTGACTCAGCAGGTTAAGAACAGGACTAAGTATCCATAAGGATCTGGATTTGATCCCTGGCCTCGCTCAGTGGGTTAAGAACCCGGCAATGCCGCAAGCTGCAGCATGGGTCACAGACACAGCTCGGATCTGGTGTGGCTGTGGGGCAGACCTGCAGCTGCAGCTCCAATTCAACCCCTAGCCCGGGAACTTCCATATGCCTCAGGTGCAGCCGTAAAAAACTAAAAAATAAGTCAATAAATAAAATTTCAATTTCTTCATAAATGAAATGAAAATGGGAGTTCCCTTCGTGGCTCAGTGGGTTAAGGATCCGGCGTTGCCGTGAGCTGTGGTGTAGGTTGCAGATGCGGCTCGGATCCTGTGTTGCTGTGGCTGTGGCAAAGGCCGGTGCCTACAGCTCCTGTTAGACCCCTAGCCTGGGAACCTCCATATGCCGCTGGTGCGGCTCTACATAAAAAGGCAAAAAGACAAAAAAAAAATGAAAATGACTTGGTAACACTGATATACATTTAGATACAGTTTTTCTAAGTGCTTAACATAATCCCTGTATGTAGTAAGTCACCTATAAATTATGTTTTTTCACTACTGTTTTTGTCTCTGGTTGTTTCTGGTGGTATACGGTGGCAGGACAGACGGCCTCTCCAATACCATCCAGGAGTTTCTGCTGTGGCGCAACAGGATTTGTGGGATCTCTATGGCACCCGGACGCAGGGGTCAATCCCAGGCACGCTGGGTTAAAGGATCCAGTGTTACTGCAACGGTGGCATGGGTCACAATTGTGGCTTGGATCTGATCCCTGGCCTGGGAAATCCTTGGGGCAGCCAAAAAAACAAAAAACCTATCCAGGCAGGAAAGTGTACAAACTAAAGGCAATTTCAAATGATATGCTTCCTTGTGTAAAGAAAGTTAATTCACTTTCTCCCTCTGCCCTCAACTCTCCCAAAGAGAGAAATTACAAAACTGCAAAGGAGAAACTCTCATTAGAAATTACAGCACTAGGATTTCCCGTCATGGCTCAGTGGAAACGAATCTGACTAGTGTCCACAAGGACACAGGTTCGATTCCTGCACTCAGTGGGTTAAGGACTCAGCACTGCCATGAGCTGTGGTGTAGGTCGCAGATGCAGCTTGAATCTGGCATTGCTGTGGCTGTGGTGTAGGCCAGAAGCTGTGGCTCCGATTCGATCCCTAGCCTGGGAACCTCCATATGCCGTGGGTGAGGCCCTAAAAAGATAAAAAGAAAAAAAAAAGAAATTACAACACTATATGCGTCAAGCCAACATAAGGATTACTTCCGTGGGGCGGGATTACAAGAAAACCGTGTCTTCTATAAATTTTTTACAACGCTGTGACAGTTAAAAGAATGTAAACATAAATGGGGCTCTCCTACCTACTAGTAACTAGAGATTAGTGGGTGGTCAAGTCTCACCATGGGTCAGGTGACGAGCATCTCCAGAATTCCTCTTGCTTGTGCCAATCAAAGGGCAGGGCACGAACATATACCATTAGAAATTAATGTTCATTTTTAAAATCTTTTTTTAGTATCAAGATTTACGGTCATAAAATTCACATACTCTAACATCATTTTTAGGTGAATAATCCAGTGGTCTGTATTATGTTCACAACACTGTGCAAACATTGCCACCACTTAATTCCTGACTATTTCCTTCACCTCAGAAACTCTTTAGGGATCACTCCTCATTCTCACCCCCACCCCGACCCTACTGTCTCTGGATCTGCTGTGCTCTGGAATCATACACTACGTGCCTTTTGTGTCGGCTTCTGTCATGCTGCATGCTGTTTTCAAGATCTGTCCACGTGGCAGCGCACCACCCCATTGTACAGAGGAGTGACAGTTCATTGTGTGCAGTGGACACTCCATGTCTTGTTTACTGATTCACCAGCTGGCCAACACCTGGCTGTTTCCACCATCTGCTGACCAAGAGCAGCGCTGCTGCACCACACGCACAAGGTTCTGTCCAACCACAGACCTTAAACTCCTTAGAGTTCCTACCTAGTGGTGGAACTGCTGGGTCACACAGGAACTCTGTCTGGTTTACTGAGGAACTGCCAGACTGTTTTCCAAAGCAGCTGCACCATTCCACATTCCTTCCAGCAGCGCATAATATAAGGGCTCCAATTTCTCCTCATCCTCGCCAACATTTGTTACTGTCTGGTTTTCTCTATATATAGTCGATCATTCTAGGGGCTGTGAAGTGGTATCTCACTGAGGATTTGACTTACATTTTTCTGAAGACTGATGATATCACCCATCTTTTAATGTGCTTATTGGCCATTTACATACTTCCCTTGAAACACTGGTTATTCAAATCTTTTTCTCATTTTTAAATTGGGTTATTCTATTGTTGATTGTTAAAAGTTTTATCTTCTTTTATTTACTTTTTAAGGGCTGCACCTGTAGCATATGTAAGTTCCCAGGCTAGGGGTTGAATTGGAGCAGAAGCCACTGGCCTTCGCCACATCCATGGCAACGCCAGATCCGAGCCACCTCTGCAACCTACACCACAGCTCTTGGCAACGCCAGATCCTTAATCCACTAAGTGAGGCTGGGGATCGAACCTGCGTCTTCATGGATACTAGTCAGATTCGTTTCCACTGAGCCATAATGGGAACTCATGATGGTGTGGTTTTCTTGATATTTATTTTGAACAATTAAACAACTGGCTCCATTATGTTTAGAACTGTGTCTATCTAATAAATATATAATCAGCAATTAATAAGGTCTAAGATTATAATCTCTGTTTCAAGGAGTCTGTATTCTAGTTGAAGAGATTAATAGCACAGTAGTCCTCAAATTTTCCTGCCTAATTAGAGATATTTGTGAAACTTTCGGGAATCCCTATGCTAAGGTTTTAACTCTTAACAATCAGAATCTCTGAAGGTGGGACCTTGCTAAACAAAAATGGGTATAACTCTATTGTAATCACTTTGCCTGCCTCTACATCATACCCAAAGCCCAAACACACTCCAGCACAACAGACAGGTAGAGGCTAAGATGACTCAGACTTTTCAGAGATTGCTTTGCAGATGTTTGCTTTCTTTGCTAATTCCATTTTATTTTATTTTATTTTAGGGCTGCACCCACGACATATGGAGGTTCCTAGACTAGGGGTCAAATTGGAGCTACAGCTGCCTGCCTGTACCACAGCTACAGCAATGCCAGATCCGAGCCTGGTCTTCGACCCACAACACTGTTCATGGCAATGCCAGATCCTTAACCCACTGAGCACGGCCAGGGATCGAACTCACAACCTCACAGTTCCTAGTCAGATTCTTTCTCTGTGCGCCATGACGGGAATTCCTTGCTTTGCTAATTCTTGATTAACCACCAACAATGAAGAATGATAGTAGGCAACATGAATGAAAATAGGTACTCAGGGAGTCGTTTCTCCAGGCTTTTAGAAAAGTATACCTGGGCTCCAAGAGTGAGGACGACTTAGCCCCCAAAGCCAGACCAGCAATGAGGTAAACTTCCCTGTGCTGGCCCACCTCTTTGCCAGAACAGCCTTGCAGATTCTTTGACCCCAGTTCAAAGGGCTTTCTCTGGGCCCCATAACTCATATGCTCAAAGGTGTATCTGTTTATTAAATCATGTCTCCGGGGAGCTCCAGCTTGTCAAGACCAGAAATAAAGGCTCACAGAAGGGCTAATTTTTCAAGGAGGAAGAAAAAAGTCATGAAGAAAAGCAGGAAGGGTATAAAGTAGCACAAAGCTTATTAAATTTACATTAGTTCACTTGTCTCTCAAAATCTCCAAACGCAAAACTAAACAACACGGCTTGGCAACTTTACAACCCTCTCCCCTCAGACCCTGCAATGAAGCTAAAAGCAAAGGTCATGAAGACATTGCTCACAATGTAATTTCTTCTTTATTATTGAAACTTTTGAACATTTTGCAACTGGGCTCTTTTGGTTAAGTGAAGAGAGGAGATGTAGCAAGTGAGAATTATGCTCCAACTGAACTAATCAGTTCACCACCCCAAGAAGCAAGACAGCCACCTTCCTTTCTCCCCAGTTCTGCATTTCAGAACTTTATAAACAGTCAAATAACATTCACCACTCCACTCCAAGTGACTTAAAATGCTGTACCCTGTTAGTGTGGACCTCATCACAAGCTCACTGTGATGCACAGCATGCTACTCTATGACACACCCACAGGCACAGGACAGTTCCCAGGTCAAACACAAAAGGCCAAAAAGTGGGTGGTGGCCCAATTCCTGAAAATCCTTCCCCAAAATAGTTGGAATAATCCCCCCTCATTAGCATAGGGAATTATCCAGCCAATGAAATGAATACCCCTACACCCCAGGGCCACTCTTACCTTCTGAAACAGACCACATTCTGTCTATGGTATGTGTATCTTTCTAAATAAACTTTTACTTTAAAAATAAAATAAAAAATACAAAGCTCAAGAAGTGCTGACCACCACTCCCCCCAGCTGAGTTATTTGGAGATAAGGAATATAATCCCTCATGTTCTGCTCATCTTCTGTTCATTTTTTGCAAGTTCTGTCATCTGCTGCCATGCTACTTCATAAAGGTGAAGTCCAACTGACTTCATGGGCCAGCCTTCCAACCCACACAGCTCTACACACGAGGGCCCCCCAGGGCCAGAGAGGTCTTCGTGCTCACCAACAGTAACATCCAGCCAGCTCTAAAATCACAAACTCTAAAGGTAAGAACTGACTTTAAAAGCAAGATTCAACCCCTAGCCTGGGAACTTCCATATGTAGCAGGTGTGGCCATAAAAAAAAGAAAAAGAAAAAAAAGGGTCACAATTTTAAATACACTTAAATGCATTCTAAATGTAAAATGCACGCGCGCGCGCGCGCACACACACACACACACACACACACACACACACACACACGGTGTTCCCATTGTGGCTTAGCTGTAATGAATCCGACCAGTAACCACGAGGATATGGGTTAGATCTCTGGCCTTGCACAGTAGGTTAAGGATCCAGCATCACTGTGAGCTGTGGTGTAGGCCGGCAGCTATAACTGTGATTTGACCCCTAGCCTGGGAACTTCCATATGCCACTAGTGTGGCCCTGAAAAGAAAAAACAAAAAAGAAAGTCATATAAGAAAATTAAAATATTAAAATCCACTTTACCTTCCTTCAAAAAGTAAAATATAAAGAGTTCTATAACAACAAATCTGAAAATTCAGGGATACTATCCTAGAAAGATTAGCCAATTTGACAAGAAAAACCAAAAACCTTCCCTCAAAGAAAACACCAGGTGGTTTTATAGGAAGCAAAGCACTGATAATCTGAATCTACTTCAGAGTACAGAAAACAAGGAAACATTCTTTCTAACTCTATATTCTTTTATGAAGTCAGCATACTCTTAAAAGCAAGTAAGCAAAATTACAGGCCAACCTCACTCACTGAGACTGATACAACTAAAAGGTGACACAATTAAAAGCACTCACATTAAGACCACAAAAAAGAAAAGGGTGAATTCTAACACCAATTCTGTTAACATTGTGCTGGAGATCCTGATTAATGCAG
This sequence comes from Catagonus wagneri, assembly GCA_004024745.2. Taxonomy (NCBI): domain Eukaryota; kingdom Metazoa; phylum Chordata; class Mammalia; order Artiodactyla; family Tayassuidae; genus Catagonus; species Catagonus wagneri. Next base: position 2,226,031 of record PVHT021183649.1, read on the forward strand.
TAGCTTTTTTTTTTTTTTAAAGATAGATTAACAAGGAAAAAAAACTGACATTACTCACAGATGGTATGATTTTCTTTTTTTTTTTCTGTCTCTTTGCCTTCTCTAGGGCCGCACCCGCGGCATATGGAGTTTCCCAGGCTAGGGGTCTAACAGGAGCTGTACGTGCTGGCCTTCGCCACAGCCACAGTAACGCGTGATCCGAGCCGCATCTGCAACCTACACCACAGCTCATGGCAATACCGGATCCTTAACCCACTGAGCAAGGCCAGGGATCGAACCCACAACGTCATGGTTCCTAGTCAGATTCGTTAACCACTGAGCCACGACGGGAACTCCACAGACGGTATGATTTTCTATGTAAAAAGCCCAAAGGAACCCAGAGATAAACAATCAGACTTAAAGAAAGGAGTTTGACAAATTTGCTGGATATAAAGTCAATATGCAAAAATCAATCTGACAAAGGAACCACAGTTATGTAAAATGCTAACACTAAGGTAGACTGGGTAAAGCGTTTGTGGGAATTTTTTGTAACATTTTGGAAATCTAAAATTACTTAAATAACCTTATTTTAATAAATGCTTTTACAAATAAGTCTGATACTATTGTGTTGGGGAAGAGGTAGAGAGCAACAAAAATTCTTACTAATTGCTAACAGACTGCAAGTTGGAAAATCGTTTTAGAAAACACTTTGCTATTAATTTGTAAATTAGAACATGTTTATTTACACTCTCAGAACCAGAAATTCTAGTCCCAAGTACATACCCAGAGAAACTCTTGAACCTATGTATGAGAATGGTCAGAAGAGCAAAGTTTGCAACAGCAAAAAAGTGGAAATGTCTACTCAAAACTGCAGATAAATTAGAGATAAACTGCAACATATTTACACATGGAAACCAAATGCCAGTCCGCACATCAACCTAAATTATGCATTTCTAACAGGGAGGATTTTGAGGGTGAAAACTGGTTTGGGGAGACATCTTAAATATTGCAAAGGCCTGCAGCCCTCCGAAAGGCCACAGTATGGAGTTCCCTTGTGGTGCAGCTGGTTAATGACCTGATGGTATCAATGCAGCAACTCAGGTGGAGTTTGATCTCTGGCCCAAGAACTTCTGCATGCCACATGGCCAAAAAACAAAAAAAGGCCACAGTATATAAAGAGACTTATATCTGTACTTCTAAAATGTCACAAGAGGGCGAGTGTCCATTGTGGCTCAGTGGGTTAAAAACCTGACTAGGATCCATGAGGATGTGAGCTTGACCCCTGGCCTCGCTCAGTGGGTTAAGAATCTGGTGTTGCCTGTGAGCTGCAGCACAGGTCACAGATGAGACTCGGATCCAGCATTGCTGTGGCTGTGGTGTAGGGCCGGCAGCTGCAGCTCTGACTGGACTCCTAGCCTGGGAACTTCCACACACCGCAGGTACGGCCCTACAAAGCAAAAATGAGTAAAATTTCACGGGGAAAGAGGGAGATGATTACGATAAAAATGTCTAAACAGCTTTTTTGCTGCTTGACCGCCACCATCATGGGTCACATGCTCGCTCCTGGGAAGGGCCTGTCCCAGTCAGCTCTGCCCTACCGCCCCAGCGTCTCCACCTGGCTGAAGCTGACGTCTGACGACGTGAAGGAGCAGGTCTACAAACTGGCCAAGAGGGGCCTGACTCCCTCACAGATCGGTGTGATCCTGAGAGACTCACACAGTGTTGCACAAGTACGTTTTGTGGCAGGCAATAAAACCTTGAGAATTCTTAAATCCAAAGGACTTGCTCCTGGAGTTCCCGTCTTGGCTCAGTGGTTAACGAATCCGACTAAGAACCATGAGGTTGCGGGTTCGATCCCTGGCCTCGCTCAGTGGGTTAAGGATCTGGCGTTGCCGTGAGCTGTGGTGTAGGTCGCAGACGCGGCTCGGATCCCGCGCTGCTGTGGCTGCGGCGAAGGCCGGCGCCTGCAGCTCCTGTTAGACCCCTAGCCTGGGAACCTCCATATGCTGCGGGTGCGGCTCTAGATAAAGGCAAAAAGACAAAAAAAAAAAAAAAGGACTTACTCCTGATCTTCCTGAGGATCTCTACCATTTATTAAGCATGCCGTTGCTGTTCGAAAGCATCTTGAGAAGAACAGAAAGGATAAAGATGCTAAATTCCATCCGGTTCTGACAGAGCCGTATTCACTGGTTGGCTCGATATTATAAGTTCAAACCAGTCCTTCCCCCAATTTGGAAATACGAGTCATCCACAGCCTCTGCCCTGGTTTCATAAACTTGTTGGTTGTACTCAAACAATAAAATCACTGTTTAATTAGAAAAAAAAAGTGTCTAAAACAGATCCTCAGGGGAGTGATAATGAAAAACAAGTTGAGAAACGATCTAGGTGAATCTCAGAATATTAACATTGAGCGTACACAAGAATATATATAGTATGATACTATTTACATAAAGTTCCAAATATACAAAATAATATACTGTCTAGGAATACACACACACACACACACACACACACACACACACACACATATAAACAATAATAATAAGCCAAAATTCAGATTAGGAGCTACCCTTGTGAAGTAGGCAGGAACATGTGGAAAAGTGCTGGCTGTGTTCTTTTTTCAATTGGGATAGTAAATACATGGCTGTTCATTTCACTATTTCTCATCCCTTAATTAATCTACACACCTTTTGTTAGCATAAAATGTCTCACAATTATAAAATTTAAAATACCACTTACGGAATACCCGTTGTGACTCAGCAGGTTAAGAACCCAACACTAGTATCCATGAGGATGCGGGTCCAATCCCTGGCCTCACTCGGTGGGTTAAGAATCTGACGCTGCTGTGAGCTATGGTGTAGGTCACAGATGCGGCTTGGATCACGAGTTGCTGTGGCTGTGGTGTAGGCCGGCAGCTACAGCTCAAATTCTGACCCCTAGCCTGGGAACTTCTACATGCCTCGGGTGCAGCCCTAAAAATACAAAAACAAGAACCAAAAAACACCACTTATCAACTAATTAGAAGTAAAACTTTAGTAGTTTAACTTAAATGGTATGAACAGCCTTTCCACTGATCATCATCCAATCACAATATTAAATAATATTGAATAATATTAATGACACTTAACCTATGCTGTTCAAAACAAACATGAGGGGCTTAATTTTTTTTTAAAGAAAAGATATTAAAAAATACTTGAAAGCTCGTACCCAGCCACCTTGTTGAATGATGTACTCGGCGGCATGGTCCTCCAGGTATGTCACACCAAACTGCAGCAAAGCACCCAAAGGTTCTTGACCACGTCTTGTTAACTCCAAAAGCATTTGTCGTAGCAAAATCAGAGGCACCAAAATCTTCAATGCAAAGATGAGAGAGTAAAAAACAAATGGATATTCTTATAGTTCATTTTATATGTTCAACTACTGGTACATCATTATAGAATTACATTTTTATCATAATAAGGAAATAAAAGTGACCCCATCCCTACTAGAACTTTTGAGAATAATGCATGAATGTTTTATACCGCATGGTGGTAGAAATAATATTATCTGAAAACAACTGAGCTCAACGTGTGTGTGTGTGTGTGTGTGTGTGTGTGTGTGTAACAATGTATGTATAGGAAATTCAAAACTGGAAACGACCCAACAGGGACTGTTAAACAAACTTTGGTCATCCAGTGAAATATCACATAGTTAGACTGTTCACTGGTTAAATGCCAAGATTTATTTTCAGTGAAAAAGGCAAGATAAATTCCGGCCGTGGCACAGTGGATTAAAAACCTGACTACAGCAGCTCAGGTCACTGCCACTGCCAAGGTGCAGGTTTGATCCCCAGCCCCTGGGTTAAAGGCTCCAGTGTTCAGATTCATTGCCTGGCCTGGGAACTTCCATATGCCATGGAAATAGCCATAAAATTTAAGAAAAAAAAAAAAAGCATGATAAAGGAGAGTGTGCATAATGACACCATTTGTGTTAACAACAGCAAAACAATCTACACACACATTTGTATAATGCTATAGTAACTTTGGAAAATACCTTAGTGTTAGCCTAAGAAAAAAAATTCTGACTAGGTAAGTGGTGATAAGGGTGGGAAGGCATTTTCCAATGTATGTTTTTCTATACTTTGTGCATTCTGAATCATGTGCTTTTATTATCTATTTGAAAAGAACTTTTCATTAAAACAAAACAGTGAAGGAGTTCCCATCGTGGCTCAGTGGTTAACGATTCTGACTAGGAACCATGAGGTTGCAGGTTCAACCCCTGGCCTTGCTCAGTGGGTTAATGATCTGGCGTTGCCGTGAGCTGTGGTATATGTAGGTCGCAGACGCAGCTCGGATTTGGCAATGCTATGGCTGTGGCGTAGGCCGGCAGCTATAGCTCCAATTAGACCCCTAGCCTGGGACTCTCCGTATGCTGCGAGTGCGGCCCTAGAAAAGGCAAAAAAACAAAAATGAATATAAATTAAATAAAAGTGAAAAAAAGAAAAAAATGAACTAGAAAAAAAACTTTCAAAATTATGTGCTATCTTATATTGTCATCAAAAACCAAAGGAGAGATTATTATAATAAACTAATAACATTTTATTTATTATAATTATGTATTCATTTATATTTTTATTTCTTTATTTACTTTGCTTTTTAGGGCCGCACCCGTGGCATATGGAGGTTCCCAGGCTAGGGGTCAAGAGCTACAGCTGCCGGCCTATGCCACAGCCACAGCAAGGCAGGATACGAGCTGCGTCTGTGAACTACACCACAGCTCAAGGCAGTATCAGATCCTTAACCCACTGAGCGAGGCCAGGGATCGAACCCTCAACCTCATGGTTCCTAGTCAGATTGGTTTCTGCTGTATCACGGCAGGAACTCCATAACCTCCATGTTTTAAACATCAAAATTTATGACAAAGGAGTTCCCATCGTGGCTCAGTGGTTAACAAATCTGACTAGGAACCATGAGGTTGTAGGTTCGATCCCTGGCCTTGCTCAGTGGGTTAAGGATCCGGTGTTGCTGTGAGCTGTGGTGTAGGTCGCAGACATGGCTCGGATCCTGTGTTGCTGTGGCTGTGGCGAAGGCTGGCAGCTACAGCTCCTGTTAGACCCCTAGCCTGGGAACCTCCACATGCCATGGGTGCGGCCCTAGATAAGGCAAAAAAAAAAAAAAAAAAAATTTATGACAAAGACTAACCAGAGTCCCATTCCTTCCAAAAAACCCTGCATATTGCAAAGACTTAAGTACTTTCAGTTAACCATCTGCATGCAATTTCTTTTGTCTAAAACATCAAAGTCTCCATTGGACTGCAAAATGAAAGCAAAAGGAAATGAAAGCAATTCCAGTTCCTGGTCATTGACTTGCCAAAGTAATAACGAGGGATTACAACATATTTCTGCAGAAGAGGGCAAACAGAAAAGACAATGAGTTTATATCCTCAGTAATATTATTTTTAAGTAACATCAGCCCTGAGGGAATCTATATCAAAGTCTGAAAGAAAAATTTAACAAACACATATGTTCACTTTTATATCCTAAAAGAACTCCAACCCAAAATACAGCAGAAACTCCTTCTTTGCACTATTAGAGAGCTATAAAGAGGACTATGTTACACTTCTTCCACAATCAGAAAACTGTATCATTACCGCAAACGAAAATATGGGTTTCATCCAGCCCTGTATTCTGTCTTAGCAGGAGCAGGATGGGAGCTTGTGATTAGCCATGCAGACTCGCATCACATCAACTCCAAAGGCCTGGGGCATTCCATACCTCAGGACATTCTCATTTCCCATACTAATCTACTAACACGCAATGTTTTAAAGTTATTTGTGTTGAAGCTCTATTACCTCTTAGCAAAAATGAGTAGCAAATATTTCATACTTGCTATACAAAATAATACTTTCATTTGCTCCAAATTTCCTCTTTCATGTATCAAATGTAGTTGCCCTAGTTTTACTATATAATAATCCAGGGATAAATCTATAATCCTCTTTTACTACTGTCTTAACTTTAGTCCTTAATCACTTTCTTTCTCATTTACTATACTTTTTTCTCTGAAATCTACTAATCTTTTAGTTTGTTCTTCACACACAAATACTTCTGCTGCTTGTATCATTGAAGCTATCCTTTTCTGGATCTTCTCCATCACAAATACATCCTTTTTTTTGTTGTTGTTGTTTTAAGTTAGAAAGCTGGAGAAACTATTTACAAATATCAAGTAAAGTAATTAGCAGAATAAAGGTTTTACAAGGGAAATTGTAGGAAAAATACATCTTTTTTTTTTTTTTTTGTCTTTTTGCCTCATCTAGGGCTGCACCCATGGCATATGGAGGTTCCCAGGCTAGGGGTCTAACAGGAGCTGTAGCTGATGGCCTTCGCCACAGCCACAGCAACGCGGGATCTGAGCCACGTCTGCAACCTACACCACAGCTCACAGCAACGCTGGATCCTTAACCCACTGAGCAAGGCCAGGGATCGAACCCGCAACCTCATGGTTCCTAGTCGGATTCATTAACCACTGAGCCGCAATGGGAACTCCATCTTTTTTTGAAATGCACTGAGTGCAGAAACTTCCTTTTACCAGACTAATGGCTGATAATGCTCTTGGCTGTACAAGTCTGGTCTGTTTCACCTATGTGATATACTATGGTCAGGGAGGGACCTACCACAATTTATAATTTCAATTATCTTGGACTAAAAAGCAACCAGTCTTAGACTTTAAATTCCTTTCTGTAAGTTATTCCCTTACTGGATAACAGTAATCTCACAACATATGGAAGTTATTTTTTTGTTCAATAATTTAGCAGTGGGAAACTAAGGTACTTTGACCATCAGAAAAGATTTACTTGGTCGTCTCCTCATATGTATCATAGAGTGCCTTTCTCCAATAGATTATACTTAGCTAACAAAGTTATCCTTTTTTATTTAATTGAAGTGTAGTTGATTTTGGTGTTGTGTTAGTTTCAGGTGTATAGCAAAGTGCTTCAGTTATAACTTTTCATATTCTTTAACCTAAAGAATGTGCGATGACTTCCCATTGTAGTTTGGATGTGCATTCCCCTAATCATTAGTGTGGTTTAGCAATTTTTCATGTGCTTATTGGCCCATTTGTGTACCTTCTTTGGAGAAATGTCTGTTCGAGTCTTTTGCCCATCTTTTTTTTTTTTTAATATATTCTATGTCTGGAGTTCCCGTCGTAGCTCAGTGGTTAATGAATCCAATTAGGAACCATGAGGTTGCGGGTTTGATCCCTGGCATCGCTCAGTGGGTTAAGGATCTGGCATTGTCGTGAGCTGTGGTATAGGTTGCAGACGCGGCTTGGATCCCGTGTTGCTGTGGCGTTGGTCAGCAGCCGCAGCTCTGATTAGACCCCTAGCCTGGGAACCTCCATATGCCGCAGGTGCAGCCCTGAAAAGACAAAAAAATTATATATATATATATATATAAAATATATACACACACACACACATATATATCCTATGTCTCTTCTGTGTTTCTATTCCTCCATTACTACTTTATTTTTATTATTTTGATTTCATTATTGTTTTAGTGGAGTACAGTAGATTTATAATGTTGTCTTAGCTTCAGGCATACAGCAAAGTGAATCAGATATAAATATATACCTCCATTCTTTTTCATATTTTTTCCCACATAGCTCATTCCAGAATACTGAGTAGAGTTCCCTGTGCTATACAGAAGGCGCTTGTTAGTTGTTTTATATATAGTAGTGTGTGTACGTTAATCCTGAACTCCTAATTTATCTGCCTTCACCCACCACCGGAGTTATCCTTTTATTAAAGAACATATAAACTTGCCTGGTACAGAAATGAAATATACCAATTTATAGTTCCAAGAGCCCCTTCCAAGAGAATGGATATTATGATGGTAATTACACATTCTGGTCCATTAATCTACTATTTAACCCTTCTATGCCTTAGCAACTGTAATAAATGTCACATCCCACAAACTTTAACTGTACCTAATCCACTGATTAGGTCTGAAGGCCTTTGAAATATGTTTCAAAAAATTTTTTTTGTTGTTGTTGTATATGGAGGTTCCCAGGCTAGAGGATGTAGCTGAGTCGTAGCTACAGCTGCCGGCCTACACCACAGCCACAACTCGGGATCCCAGCCGTGTCTGCAACCTACACCATAGCTCACAGCAACACCAGATCCTTAACCCACTGAGCGAGGCCAGGGATTAAACCCGCGTCCTCATGGATACTAGCCAGGTTTGTTAAATGCTGAGCCACGACGGGATCGCCACAAAAAAAATTTTTAAGAGATAATCAGACATTATGTATCACCCGGTGTAATGAAAGAGGAAACAGAACAGCACCACTGACATACTCTTGCCAAAAAGATTAAACCTGAATGCTGTCAGGCCTTTAGAGTGAACTATCAACAGAAAGGAGATAAGGTCAACCCCTTAACAACAAAGGTTTGAACTGAAGGACCCACAGATACAGAGGGCCAACTCTAAATGACACGCTGATTTTTCCCAATAGTAAACCCAATAGTACTACCCGGTCCACAGTTCAGCTGAATCTGCAGATGGATGCAGAATTCCACATATGATGGGACCAAGGACAAGAAGGCCAACCTAACTGATATGCTGACTGCAGCTACAGGAAGGGTCCAAGCCCCAACCACTGCGGTGTTCAGGGGTCAGCTGTGTAGATACAGAGGAACATGTTAACTGGCATCACAGTGATGCAGTCAATAAGATCCCGAAAGCAGAAAATTTTACAGAACAAATAATTTTAAGTAATTAGAGGAAAAAGAGTAAGTCTACGTAGTAAAGAGACTTAGGTCATATGTTATATGGTCCCATTACTATGAAATGTCCAGAACAGGCAAATTCATACAGAGACAGAGTCAAACCATATGGCCAGGAGCTGAGTGGTGCAGAAGTGGGGAGTGACTACACTACAAGGCATGAAATTTCTTTTGGGGAAGATGAATATGTTCCAGAAGCAGACAGTGGGGACAGCTGCATAACTCTGTGAATGTATGAAAAAGCACTGAACCTTGTACTTTATTTTTATTTTTTTGCCTTTTGTCATTTTAGGGCCGCACCCGCGGCATGTGCAGATTCCCAGGCTAGGGGTCTAATCGGAGCTGTAGCCGCTGGCCTACACCACAGCCACAGCAACGCAGGATCCGAGCCGTGTCTGTGACCTACACCACAGCTCATGGCAACGCCGGATCGTTAACCCACTGAGCAAGGGCAGGGATCGAACCTCATGGTTCCTAGTCGGATTTGTTAACCTCTGTGCCATGAAGGGAACTCCTGAACCTTGTACTTTAGAAGGTAAATTTTTATGGTATATGGAATTATATTAATTTTTTTGAACACTTAAAAGACATATCAACCAAATACAATGCATGAGCCTTGTTTGCATCTCTATTCAAATTACTGTTAACACCTGAGGTGTAATGACAGCACTGTCAGTTAAAAAAAGGGATACAGTATCCTTGGAAAGACATGTTAACGTATTTACCAATAAAATGACATGATGTCTTGGGTCTGCTGTAAAGTTATCTAACGGGGAGTTCCTGTTGTGGCTCAGCGGAAATGAATCTGATGAGTATCCTCCAGGAGGACGCAAGTTTGAACCCTGGCCTTGTTCAGTGAGTTAAGGATCTGGTATTGCCGTGAACTGTGGTTTAGATCGCAGACCTGGGTTGGATCTGGCATTGCTGTGGTGTAGGATAGCGGCTACAGCTCTGATTCAACCCCTAACTTGGGAACCTCCATATGCTGCAGGTTCGGCCCTAAAAAGACAAAAAAATTAAAAAATGAAGTTATTTAGGGGGAAAGTGGAAAGTATGCAGGGACCAGCCACATATGGATATCTGCTGAAGCTGAGTGATAGATATGGGAGGTCTGTTACACTATTCATTCCACTTTGTGTACACCTGACATCTAAATAATAAATACTTTAAAACATTAGTGATTTAATACGCCATTAAAAATTAACCAAAGCAAATAATTCATTTATCTCTGCTACTACTTTTCTAAAATCTACTTATTACAGTATGAACCCCACACATTAACTCTAGCTGGTTCTTTCTCTTTGATGGTCATCTTTTTCTGTAAGCAGATATTCATAGGAAGAAATCAATATCCATAAGGGGAAAAAAAGAAAATAACCTACAAATCTCTGATAAATGCTACGGATTATTTAATGTGTTGGCACGTGTTCCAATTACCTTTCTCAGCATATACAAACTACACAGTATACTTTACATGTATACTTTAAAAAAAAAGATTATACCTATATAGGAGTTCACATTGTAGCTCGGCAGAAACAAACCTGACTAGTATCCATGAGGATGTGGGTTTGATCCCTGGCCCCACGCAGTGGGTTAAGGATCCAGTGTTGCCACAAGCTATGGCAGAGATCACAGATGCAGCTCGGATCTGATGTTGCTGTGGCTGTGGCATAGGCTGGCAGCGGCAGCTCTGATTTGATCCCTAGCCTAGGAACTCCAATATGCTGCAGGTATAGCCCTAAAAAGACAAAAGTAAATAAATAAATTAAATTAAAATTAGAAAATGAAATAAAATTCCTACAGAGATGAACTGACATTCAGTTTGTGGATATGGCATGCTTTGTGGACACTGTTCTTATCTGAACCTCATTTACATGACAAACAGCCATATTCATATAATAATGCTACATCAGAATTTTGCAAACATTTATGAAAAATATGACCTAATTGCTTAATTTAGCCAGTTTAACTTAGACGGAAGGGGCATTTCAGTTGCCTATCATAATACAAGAGGCTCTTTTCAGCCCTAAAGGACTTGGAAGAGTAATACTGGATTCAGCAGAGCAAGTAATATTCCAACTGGCATGTCTCATTCACATGAGTTCTCCAAGCCACAGCCTTGAAGGCCAACAGTGGGATCTGGGTCCACATGAGAGGCTAAAATGAAGCACGGAATGGGGTAAAAAAGGACAGGGGAAGAGAGACAGTTAGGACTGGGGTTTACTTCGATTTTTTAGGATAACCATACGATGGGGGAGTGTGTGTGTGCATATAATAGCTGATTTTTAACAGTCACTAAATAAGAGTGACAGGAGAAAACATGAAATAGGGGAAGATGAGTTGTGGCTCAGTGGAAACGAAGCCAACTAGTATCCATGACGATGCGGGTTCAACCCCTGGCCTCGCTCAGAGGGTTAAGGATCTGGTGCTGCCACAAGCTATGGTGCAGGTTTCAGACATGGCTCAGATCTGGCATTGCTGTGGCTGTGGTGTAGGCCGGCAGCTGCAGCTCCGATTCGATCCCAAGCATGGGAACTTCCATATGCAACAGGTGTGGCCCTAAAAAGGAAAAAAAAAAAGAAAAAAATATATATATACACACACACACACATACATATAAAATAAAAATTTTCAAAATAGGGGAAGAAAGCTAGTAATACTAGGTACCTAAATATCTGTTGTTTGATATACTAATTATCATAACCTAGCTCATTTTTATTTATAAAATCTATTCCCAATGTTCGTATAAGAGGTTTGCTTTATTCCCAGATAGCAAATAAAACAGGTATTTTAACAAATTTTTTACAGCTAAGTAATATAATAAAACTCCTATTTGGGAACAAAGTCCCATGTGTTAAATCTAACAAAATAACCTCTGTTTACAGAGAGCTTAACATGGTGCCAGACAATGCACTAAAATAAGCACTGAACATATATTATGTCATTTAGTTCCAATAAAACTTCCAAGGTTGGTAGTATCATTTTCATTTCACATAAGTGAAAATTAAGATGCAGAGTGCTTAATTAACCTGTTCAAAGACATGCATCTAGTTCGTGCCAAAGCCGATATTGAAACAAGTCCGATTAGAGTCCTATGATGCTAATTATTATGCTATAATGCCTCCAAAGCCTGTATTAAGGTGAGTAAAAATAATATACAACAATTAGGGACATAAGGTCACAGAGTCTGGCTCACGGTAGTAACAATTCTGAGCAGAGATGGCTATTTATAAAAATAATTGTGCTGCACTTTATCCCTAGCACTCCATCATTGAGGGCCAATTTCCTCCTCCACAAGCTGAGCCACTCATAGTGCACCTAAGACGACTCTGCCTTGTCAAGGTGGTGAGTTGATAATACAGCCTGAGACCACAGATAAGTAGCACGTACAGTGGAAAGCATGAATCTGGAAATCAGAAAATCTCAACTCCCATGCTGGTTCCAATATTTACCAGTCAAGTGGTCTTAAGTAAGTACCTTTTTTTTTTTTTTAAAAGGGCCGCCGGTGCAGCATATGGGAGTTCCCAGGCTAGTGGTCAAACTGGAGCTAGAGCTGCCAGCCTACACAACACCAGATCCAAGCTGCATCTACTAACTACACCACAGCTTGCAGCAACGCCTAATCCTTAACCCACTGAGCAAGGCCAGGGATCGAACCTACATCCTTCATGGACACTAGTCAGGTTTGTAAACTGCCAAGCCACAAGGAGAACCTCCTTAAGCAAGTACTTCTAACTTTTGTTTTTTTTAAATTGACTATTCACCTGACCTAACTAAATAACAAAACAAAAGCTAATAAAATCCATTCTGGAAGGATGGTTGTAAGGATTGGACGAGGTGTGACCTAAGGTACTTTGTAAATATGCACAAATGGGGTTACTCACGTATGAACAAGAAGCTGTCTCCCAGATGAAGCCTATGCTTTCCCCTCCAAGACATACTCACCTGTTAACAAATAACCATGTGGTAGAGTTCCCTTCATGGCTCAGTGGTTAACGAATCCGACTAAGGACCATGAGGTTGTGGGTTTGATCCCTGGCCTTGCTCAGTGGGTTAAGGATCCAGCGTTGCCGTGAGCTGTGGTGTAGGTTGCAGACACGGCTTGGATCCCGCGTTGCTGTGGCTGTGGCGAAGGCCGGCAGCTACAGCTCCTGTTAGACCCCTAGCCTGGGAACCTCCATATGCCGCGGGTGCGGCCCTAGATAAAAAGGCAAAAAGACAAAAAAAAAAAAAAAAAAATAACCATGTGGAGAGAAATGTCCTATCTAAGGCAGAGAATAAAGGGAAATCCAGGGCAAACGGGAAGGAAGATGGCACACTACAGACATGCAGACCTGGGCCAACCAGAACATTGCAGCATTAATCAAAGACCCACTTTATTCAGAAACACCCACTTAATAGTTGGATTTATGCATTAAATAATGAGCTCTAACAGTCTTCTCCTATGTAACGCTAACAATTTCTCCTGTACTTTATCATTCACATACTAAAATCTTGTAAGAGAAAAGATAACTTGGTTTATACCTTATTCCAGCCGCTCGCATGAACTGTGGTCTCCAGTGTACATTCCCGATATGCCTGATATGTCACTGGCCTGTAGAAATTTTTTTTAAAAGTCTGTGTCATAAAGAAGGAAAATTCTAAATTTCCAAATTAATAAATATACAGTCACTACTCTGCTGTTGAACTTTTTGCTGAAGTAACAAATTATTTTACATACTGTTTTATATGAGATACAGCTTTTAACATTTGGTATGCATTTTTCTTCAATCATTCTCTAAAGCTGAGATTTATGCCATCAACTAAGAAAAGCAATTTATAACATTAACAGGAAAAAAATAAGTAACAACAAATTTTTTATAACTGCTTGAAATTTATATAACGAAACTGCGTTATTGCAGATTAAACACTTGGGTTATTAACATAAACCAAGTAATAACAAATAAAAATTATCTCAATAAATTCAAAAGAACAATTCAAACTTTTAAAGGCAAAAAACATAAACTATATGAAAATTAAAGAGACATGTCACTGGAAAACTTTTCAAATAGGGGACATAAGGAGTTGGAATAAACAAGGTCAATAAATGAGCTTTACTTTTAACCTGGTGTCTTCTGACGCCCAGCCCTGGGGCAAGGCTCTCCTGCTTACTCCTACCACACAGATACTCTCTTACTGAGGGGACACGAGTACTCTGTTCTAAGCCTGGGTTTCTGTGCAAATTAACAACAACAAAAATACTTGATATCCAGTTACACATGAAGGCATGAGGAGTTTGGATAACAGATTTAATATAAATTTACTTCCTCCCCAATTTTTGTGGGCAATGAATAAATATATATGTAAAAAAGAAGAGAAGTTTTACTTTTAAAGTACTTTAAAATCCATTCCAAAGGCATTTTATACTGACTGCTCTGATCTGCCATCTCTTCAGCCTATGATATTTTAGATTGATAACAGGTACACTTCTTAGAGGCCTGCTGTTATGTTTTACATTTTTGATACATTTATATTTCATATTCTATTACACACTAGGAAACTGAAGCTCAGAAAAGCTAAGAGACTATCCTAAATCCACAGGGCTAGCAAGCAATGATGAAGGGATTCACACCCAATTAGCTCTGGCTCCAAAGGCCCCACGGCTCCAGTTCTGAGTCTGGATTGTGACACAGGTATTAATGCCCCATGTTGCCAAAGGGCATCTGAGCACTTCATTGGTGAAGTACACACCAGACTGCAGAGACTTGGTAAGAGAAAAGAAACTATAACAGCTCACTGAACCCTATTTACAATGAATATATATTAAAATTATATTTTTAATATGTATTAAAATAACATACATTTAAAATGTATTATTTAGGAGGTCCCATTGTGGCTCAGCAGTTAACGAACCCGACTAGTATCCATGAGGATGTGGGTTCGATCCCTGGCCTCGCTCAGTGGGTTAAGGATCTGGCATTGCCTTGAGTTGTGGTGCAGGTCACAGACACAGCCTGGATCCTGAGTTGCTGTGGCTGTGGTATAGGCCAGCAGCTACAGCTCCAATCAGACTCCTAGCCTGGGAACCTCCACATACTGCAGGTGTGTCCCTAAAAAGACAAAAATAAATTTAAAAAATAAAATAAGATTCATTATTTAATCTTTTTATGCATCTGCTAGAAAATTTTAAATTACATACATGTAACTTGCATTTTATCTACTGGAGAGTGTGATGGTCTAGATGTTTCAGAAAACAGCTCTGATGACACAGATATTGTTCTCTTATGTAAGTCAATAAAACATCAATACTACAGTGAAACTCAAAAGAGAAAAGACAGGAGGAAAGACCTTTCTAATAAGATGCTACATACTACCTTAACATCCTAGACCCATTAAAGCAAGCATAGAACTGTTTTGAAAACCTAGGCTAAATACTAGGTAGCTATAAAACTGGAACTTGAGCAGACACTGTACAGTCTACCTACCTATATTCTCCCTGAAGCTCTACTTGCGTGTCTCAGTCCCTTCACTTCCTTTCCTGAACTGTCTGCTGCTCTTGTGGGTCACAGGAGTCCTTATGGGTAGTTTGTCTATCAGGCTAAAGTAGGTTAGCATCCTTCAGAATGAAACATGATTTGAAACATTATATGTACACACATACATGCACATAAAAGATCCAGTAGATTAAAACATTCAAAGGAAATATTATACATGGAAAAATAAGTAGTTGAAAAAAAAATCAGCACTATCTAATGAGCTATGTGAACACAGTCAAGAAGATAAAGCAGGGTAAAACCTTCTCAAACTGCTGGTGCATGGCTATATGAAGAGCTCAGGATTAATTTCCCACTTTAACAAAACTGTATGGTAGAATAAGTGGTATTTTCCATCTTAAAAGATACAGCCATCAACCTGTGTAACACTCCCAGTTCATCATCAGTTATTTTCAAGGTATTAGTAACAGAGCTTAGGGAAAACAAAAAAAAAAATACTCATCCAAGACTATAATTTACTGGAGTTCCTGTCATGGTGCAGTGGAAACGAATTTGACTAGGAACCGTGAGTTGTGGGTTTGATCCCTGGCCCCGTTCAGTGAGTTAAGGATTCAGCGCTGCTATAAGCTGTGGTGTAGGTCACAAATGCAGCTTGATCTGGTGTTGCTGTGACTCTGACTAACTGTAGGGAGGCAGCTACTAGCTGTAGGGCGGCAACTACAGCTCTGATTAGACCCCCTAGCCTGGGAACCTCCATATGCCGTGGGTACGGCCCTGAAAGACAAAAAAAATAAAAATTTTTACTTTGCAGTAAAAAGGTATCAATTTTTCCTGTAGATAATGAAGAGGACCCTAAAAATATACATAATACTATTTTTCCCATACACTGCACATGTATTAACTATGATATTGTTCTAAAGTTAAGACTGACAGTCACAAGCTAAAATACAAAGTGAAATGATTTGAAACAAATACTTTGTATTAAATGTAGAAACAATTTGCCTTATGCTTCTCAGTCATTTTTCTCCTAGCCCCAATTGCTTTTACAAGTTTTTTGTTTTGGCCAAACAGTAGGTTTCTTCAAATGCAACATGAAACCTCAATATACAAACTACATGAAAGTACTGCTGTTCTGGCTTAAGAGTGAAGAGGGCCTAACCACCTCCTCCCAGCCCCCCACAACTCTATGAAAGCTACTGCTGTACACCCAAATTTCCTGTTCAAGTTTTAATCCCCCACACCGAGAGTCTTCTTTCCTTATTATTAAATTTTCTCTGTATAAAGTTAAGAAAATCCAAATATGAATTTTGTTTCACTGTTTCCTATGTACAGCTAGCTTGCCTTTTTACACTTGCTAATGTCACTAGAATATGCGGAAACAATTGAACTCAAACGGATTTCTAATAACAAATGGTAATGAATAAACTTTGCCTATGTGCAAGTAAGGAACTATTTACTACAATAGTAATTTGGCATCTGAATGTTGGCCCTATTAGTGAAGGAACAGTCTTTGCCTTACTTTATATAGCTGTCAATCTCTATTAAAACACACATTTTCTCCTTTCTCTTTTTTCCTTATCTTCTGTTTTTTTAGGGCCGCACCCATGGCATATGGAGGTTCCCAGGCTAGGGGTCCCAACCGTTACTGTAGCTGCCGGCCTACACCACAGTCACAGCAACGTGGGATCCGAGCCGTGTCTGTGACCTACACCACAGCTGATGGCAACACCAGATCCTTAACCCATTGAGCGAACACACCACCTCATCGTTCCTAGTCGGATTCATTTCTGCTGTGTCACAACAGGAACTCCGAAAAACATACATTTTTTCCTAATTCATACCAATACCTTAATAATTCTCAACAAAAAGTTTAGGGAAACAAAGTTTACAGTCTACAAAAAATGACTTGGTTCTATTTTAATACACTTTGAGTATGAGTGTCATGCCTTTAGCTTTAACAGTCAGAACAACAGCTAGAAGAGAAGTTTCCACAATAAGAAGAATGTGGCAGTGGGTTAGACATATAACCCAAAAGTTTAGCAACATCTATATATCTAAAATACAGACGTTGTTCTCACATTATAATCCATAAAACCCTAGCCATTTCAGTTATGTTGGCCAAGAAAGAGTGGTAGTAAACAGTGGTCAGGACAAGTGAAACGCTTGTATTTACAACCCAGGGAAGAGATCTGTTGTAACAGGGCTGCTAAACAAGTAAATACAAATAACTAAATTCATGCTAGAAGAGTTAAATCACCGCTCAAAATATAAACAGATGATGTGGCAAAGCAAAAACAGAAAAGTGAAGGGAGTTCCCATTGTGGCCCAGTAGAAACAAATCTGACTAGTATACATGAGGACTCAGGTTCCATACCTGGCCTCTCTTGGTGGGTCGGGGATCCAGCATTGCTGTGAGCTGTGGTGTAGGTCAAAGACCTGGCTCAGATCTCGCTTTGCTGTGGCTGTTGTGTAGGATGGCAGCTGTAGCTCTGACTTGACCCCTAGCATGGGAACTCCCATATGCCACAAGTGAGGCCGCAAAAAAAAGAAAAAGTCAGTGACGCTGTTTACCTAAGACAAAGCCTTCGCAGTGCAGAAGCCCAGAGAGAAGCACATCCACGTGGGGACAGGCCCCAGTAAGGACTCACCGGCTGAGGAGCACCTGCAAGGCCTCGAGCAGAGGCACTTTCAGTTCCTGCGATGCTTTCTCCCCAAGGTGAGCCAAGCAGTCTTCTACGGAGCTTTCAGGGTTAGCAGGGCTGAACACGGGAGAAGTGTGGCGGTCGAAGCCTGTGCTGGTGAAGGCTAAAGATAGCAAAAGGAAACCAGTTAATAAGCAATGTCAAAGGTTGTGCTGTAAAAGCTTTGGGGTTAAGATGCCTACAACTGGGAACTAGCTGATGGTTATAATCCACTTTAGAAGATCACACAATCGTTATGGGATATTAATCTTTCCTAAAGCACAAAACTTGAAAGGTGCTAAATTTAGAGATTTTCTTTTTAAGGAAAGATGTTTATGAAAAAAAAACCTCAGTTTTAAGAAAGGAAAGGGAGTTCTCATGACTCAGCGGGTTAAAGATCTGGTGCTGTCACTGCAGCAGAGCAGCTCAGATCACTGCTGTGGCACAGGTATGATCCCCAGCTGGGGAATTTCTGCGTGGTTCGTGTGCAGCCAAAAAAGAAAAAAAAGAGAAGAAAAAGACTAAATAGATATGTTAAAATACACAAACCAATTTAATATATTACTGCAGACCAATTTAGTCTAAGAATGCCAAAGAGAGGCAACTCCTAGCTCTATCATCCCTCTTTTAAGATTTTGTTTTTACCTAATGTGGCACTTCTCTGTTTTTCTTCTTTTGGTCTTTTTAGGGCCGTACCCACAGCATATGGAAATTCCCAGGTTAAGGGTTGAATCAGAGATGGAGCCGCTGGCCTACACCACAGCAACCCAGGATCCGGGCTGCATCTGTGACCTACACTGCAACTTATGGCAATGCTGGATCCTTAACCCACTGAGTGAGGCCAGGGATCAAACTTGCATCTTCATGGATCCTAGGTCGGGTTACCACCGCGCTACAATGGGAGCTCCTAATGTGGCACTTCTTAACCAGATTCTAATCAGTTATTCTACATTAGAGGGTGCCATTCCCCTCGTTTCCTTTTTCATAGTGAACTTTCAAACTCACATTCATGCACATGACAATCACAGCCCCGCTCTCCTCATTCATAGACAGCCTCTCCCCTGCCTCCTCACTCCTGTTACACAGGTGAAGCCCAGCTCTTACTCCAACAAGAAAGAGGTCAGATCACTGCTGATCCACAGTACAGAGAAGATGCAGGGCACAGACTCTTAGGAAAGCAAGCAGCTTACACACACTCCCAAAGGTTATCAGTAACTTCCATAAAGCATTTATTGCAGTCATTTAAAGCTTACTCCTAAAGGCTGCAAATTTTACTAGAGTTAAGTATGTATTTCTAAAAGAATGATACCTACGAAGTTCACAAATGCCATGCTGTCTGAGCAAGCCTGACAATACCCCCTCTGATGATCAGTCTTGGGGAATATGGAAGTTTTGATGAGGAAGCACAGGTAAGCCTTCACTGGTTTTTCTTTTCTGCCATTTGCCCAGTTTGCTATGTAAGTAATGTTATCAGTGGGACCAAGGGAGGTCCCACTGGCTAATAATCCAGCCTGTCTCTGTGGTGTCCGGTTTGATCCCAGGCCTGGTGCAGTACATTAAGGATCCAGCATTGCCGAAGCTATGGCAGAGGCTGCATATGTGGCTCAGATTTGATCCTTAGCCTGGGGAAGTTTCATATGCTGTGAGGGAAGGAGAGGCTGAAAAGGAGGGGTGGGGAGTTAAAAAAAAAAAAAAAGGAAAAAGAAATGGACCAATGATTGAAACAGAATGATAACATTAATCAGTTAAAAACGTCAGTAAAGGAAAATAAAAAAACATTAACATTAGTTTTACAGATTTCTGTAAACTTCATTCGTTACCTTTTTTTTTCGTTTTTGGCTGTGCCCACAGCTTATGGAAGTTCCCGGACCAGGAATCAAACCCATACCAAAACAGTGACAACACCAAGTCCTTAACCACTAGGCTCCCAGGGAACTCTGTAAATTTCAATTTACATATTTTTTTTAGTAACAGGGAACTGATTTATAAATATGATTCCTTTTTTTCTAGTTAAAAATTACTAGGCAAGGGAGTTCCCAATGGGGCTGGCTCAGTGGTAACAAACCCGACTAGGATCCATAAGGATGCGAGTTCGATCCCTAGCCTTGCTCAGGCACTGCCATGAGCTGCAGTGTAGGTTGCAGACTGGTGGCTACGGCTCCAATTTGACCCCTAGGCTGGGAACTTCCATATGCTGTGGGTGCAGCCCTAAAAAATAATTATTGGGCAATACACATCTACACAAAAACTTGTTCATGAGTAGCCACAGCGTCATTATACATAAAAGCCAAAAAGTGGAAGCAACCTAAATATCCATCAATTGATGAATGGATAAACAAAATGTGGTGTAACTACACAATGGAATGTTATTCCACATAAAATGGAATGAAGTACTGGTATCTGCTACCACATGGATGACCACTGAAAATACTAAGTTAAAGAAGCCGGTCACAAAACACTACATAATGTAAGAATCCATTTATATGTATACCTATAACAGGCAAATGCAAAGACAGAGAAAGCAGACTAAGGGCTGCCATGATCGGGGATGGGGACAAGGGGCTGGGAGGAGTAGAAATGGTAAGTTACTATGAATGTATATGTTGTTTCTTCTGGGGTACTAAAAATTTTCTAAATATAGACTGTTACTAAACAGTTGCACAATTATGCAAATACACTAAAACCCACTGAATTGTATATATTAAATAGACAGTTTTATGGTATGTGAAATATATCTCAATAAAGCTGTAAGGCAAAACAAGAAATAAACCAAGGAGTTTCCGTCATGGCTTAGTGGAAATGAATCTGACTAGTATCCATGAGGACGCAGATTCAATCCTCGCTTGCGGGTTAAGGATCCAGTGTTGCTGTGAGCTGGGGAGTAGGTCGAAGATGCAGCTCAGATCTGGCATTGCTGTGGCTATGGCACAGGCCAGCGGCTACAGCTTCAATTTGAACTTTAGCCTGGGAACTTTCACATGCCACAGGTACAGCCCTAAAAAGACAAAAAATAAAAATAAAAAAAATTTAAAAAAAGAAACCAAATGTTCCCTTCATTAATTAATAACCGAATGGCTGAGTAATTCAATACATGGGAATTTTTAAAGTATATGATTTACTGTTAAGCACAAAGTACATGACTATAAAATCACACGTACGTTACTGTTACCACTATCTATAGAATATGCATAAAAAATGAAAGTAGCTCACTTAATCTCTTCAACGTTGTTATTAACATAAAGATATCAAATCACAATGAAGAGGGAGTTCCCGTTGTGATTCAGCTGAAACCAATGTGACTAGTATCCGTGAGGATGCCAGTGTGATCCCTAGCCTTGTTCAGCGGGTTAAACAATCTGGTGTTGCTGTGAGCTGTGGTGTAGGTCACAGACAAGGCTTGGATCTGGCCTTATAGTGGCTGTGGTGTAGGTTGGCAGCTGCAGCTCCAATTTGACCCCTGGTCTGGGAACTTCCATGTGCCCAGGGTGTGGCCCTAAAAAGACAAAAAAAAAAAAAAAATCACATTGAACAGAAAGTACCTTGACATGATTGTTTAGTCCATGATTTAATATCAGAAAAGGCTACATCTAATCTGTTGGGTACAGTCTGGAAACTTATATTAACATCCCCCGGGAAAGAAAAAGGATAACTTCTAGTTTCACCCTTATAATAATACTATACCCATGAAGTTGCAATGTTGTGAACACTCAACTGTAAAAAAAAAACAAATTAAACCGCACCAAAAAGAATCCACTACTGAACTAGGAAAATAAGAATAAAGAGACCTTCAGAAATTTCTTTGTCCAGGGATTTTAGCTCTTCTTCAATTTCAGTTTTAACTTTTAATAAAATTTCTTGATCCAGAGATTGTGAGGCTATATCCTGTTGAACCCCTGAAACCAACAAGAAAGGTTACTATTGAAAGAAAGAAAGAAAACATTAGAATATGAATAGGATTCTGAGCACTGAGTCAGATAATATAAAATCAAAACTCATGATCTTGTGCAGGGGGCTGGGGTTATCAGCTGAGGGCTGGGTAAGTTGTACAACTATGGAGGAGCTGTGACTGGAAGTCAAAACCACTAATCCAGGCTGCATCCTCCTCATCTTCTGGTTGGGCTACTATGATGGAAACATCTCAGAAACACATTTTTGGCATAACAGAGAAGGAAAATCTGAAAGGTTGTCTACATCATTGATAATGTCTCCTGATAGTGTCTTACCTTCATATCTTCATGCAAACTGCAGAGCAAGAGAAGGCCTATTATCATCAAAAGATTTATATCCTCCAACTTAAGAAAACTATGACTATATCAAAAGTATGGGGCACAAGCTATCCTCATGAAGTAAAAGGAAAAGGAAGGTCATGGTCTATAGCACAAAATGGAGAACAAAGAGGAAGAGTCTAAAGGAAACAAATACACCAGGAAACAAATACTTAACAATTTACTGACTTCTGCTTCAGATATTTGGAGCAGACTGTTATTGCTTCATCTACACCACTGAATCCAACTTTGGCAGCCAACCTTTCCCATTCAGAATATATTTATAGACACATTTCCAGTACTTTTACAGGTGCTTGTATCACTGCCAAGTTTTATAAAGGGAAGATTTAGCCATTTATATGTTCACATCATGTGAAAACAAAAAATTCTGAATTCAAAGACGATATTATTAACGTAGGTCAAGAAACTTATTATGGCATCTATGGGTCTTAGAAATACATTTGAGGAGTTTCTATCGTGGATCAGTGGTTAACGAACCCAGCTTAGCAGCCATGAGGACCCGGGTTCGATCCCCGGCCTCACTCAGTAGGTTAAGGATCTGGCGCTGCCATTAGCTGTGGTGTAGGTGCAGACGCAGCTCAGATCCCGAGTTGCTGTGGCTCTGGTGTAGGCTGGTGGCTACAGCTCTGATTTGACCCCTAGCCTGGGAACCCCCGTATGCCATTGGTGTGGCCCTAAAAGACAAAAAGAAAAGAAAAGAAAAAGAAAAATGAAAGGATAAACATTTCTAAATCTCACAGATTTCTTGACTAGACTTCAACTTTTTTTTTTTTGTCTTTTGTCTTTTTAGGGCCACACCCACAGCATATGGAGGTTCCCAGGCGATGGTTTGAATCAGAGCTACAGCCACGGGCACACAGGATCCCAGCTGTGTTTGCAACCTACACCAGAGCTCATGGCAATGCTAGATCCTTAACCCACTAAGCAAGGACAGAGACTGAACACGCGTCCTCATGGATACTAGTCAGGTTTGTTAACTGCTGAGCCATGACAGGAACTCCAACTTCAACTTTTACAGTTGAAAAAATAATGTTTCTTTGAAGTTCCTGCTGTAGCTCAGCAAGTTAGAAACCTGACTAGTACCCATGAGGATGCCGGTTCAATTCCTGGCCTCACTCAGTGGATTATGGACTTGGTGTTGCTGTGGCTGTGGTGTGGGCCAGGAGCTGCAGTTCCAATTTGACCCTAGCCTGGGAAGTTCCATAGGTCTCAGGTACGGCCCTTAAAAATACAAATACATAGGAGTTCCCACTGTGGCTCAGGGGAAATGAATCCGACTAGGAACCATGAGGCTGCGGGTTTGATCCCTGGCCTTGCTCAGTGAGTTAAGGATCTGATGTTGCCATGAGCTATGATGCAGGTTGCAGACATGGCTCAGATCTGGTGTGGCTATGGCTGTGGCATGGGCTGGCAGCTGTCGCTCTGATTAGACCCCTAACCTTGGAACCTCCATAAGCCATGGGTGCGGCCCTAAAAATAAATAAATATATAAATAAATATATACACACACACACACACACACACACACTTTCTGATCTGATACTAAACAAAATTAAACTCACACCCTTAAAAGATTTTTCTATTGAAAATATAAAATTTCTTATTTCTAGTTGAAGTGCACAGAAAATATCCCCTCACTGCCATCTTTAATATACATTTTGTTTAGTGACATTTCACTTAACATTTCTCCCTATGTAAGTTATCTTAGTTGAAACTACATACATAAAAACTTTAAATATTACCTGAAATATCCTACTAAAAAACCAATGGATCACTGAAGAAATCAAAACAGAAATCAAAAAATGCCTGGAGACCAATGAAAACATAAATACAAAGATCCCAAGTCTATGGGATGAAGCAAAAGCAGTTCTAAGAGTGAAGTTTGTAACAATACAAGCGTGCCTCAGGAAATAAGAAAAATCACAAATAAACAACATAACCTTATACCAAAGGAATTAGGAAAAAAACAAAAAGCAAGCTCAAAGTTAGCAAAAGGAGAGAAATCATAAAGATCAGAGGAAAAATAAAACAGATTTTATTACTGATTTACAGGTACTGAACTATCCTTGCATCCCTTAGAATAAATCCCCCTTTATCATGTACACACCAGAGGATCACACACCATGATCAAATGGGATTTATTTCAAGGAGGTAAGGATAGTTCAGTACCTGTAAATCAATCAGTGCGATACACCACATTAAAGAATAAAAATCACAACCATTTTTTTTTTGCGTTTTTGTCATTTTAGGGCCGCACCCGCAGCATGTGGAGGTTTCCAGGCTACGGGTCTAACAGGAGCTGTAGCTGCCAGCCTTCGCCACAGCCACAGCAACACAGGATCCAAGCCATGTCTGCGACCTACACCACAGCTCATGGCAACGCCGGATTCTTAACCCACTGAGCAAGGGCAGGGATCGAACCCGCAACCTCATGGTTCCTAGTCGAATTCGTTAACCACTGCGCCACGACGGGAACTACACAACCATTTCAACAGATGCAAAAAAGGCTTCTGACAAAATTCAACATCCACTTATAATAACTCTCAAAAAAGTGGGTATAGAGAGCACATACCTCAACATAATAAAGGCCATATATAGCAAGCCCACAGCTAACAAAAAAGACCCCAAATAGCCAAAACAATATCAGAAAAAAACCACAAAACCGGAGGAATCACACTTGTGACTGCAAACTATACTACAAAGCTATAGGATCAAGACAATATGGTACCAGCATAAAAACAGACACACTAGATCAATGGAACAAAAGAGAGCCTGGAAATAAACCCACGCTTACATGGGCAATTAATACAGAACAAAGGAGGCAATGGCAAAAAGACAGCCTCTTCAATAAATGCTGGAATTGGAATTCCCAATGCAACATAGCAGAAACAAATCCAACTAGTATCCATGAGGATGCAGGTTCAATCCCTGGCCTTGCTCAGTGGGTTAAGGAACTGACTTTGTTGTGAGCTGTGGTGTAGGTCGCAGATTCGGCTCAGATCCTGCATTGCTGTGGCTATGGCATAGGCAGACAGCTGTAGCTCCAATTCAACCCCCAGTCTGGGGCTTCCATGTGCCACAAGTGCAGCCCTAAAAACAAACAAAAAAGGCAGAGAGGAGTTCCCATTGTAGTTCAGCAGTAACAAACCCGATAAGTACCCATGAGGACTCGGGCTTGATCCCTGGCCTCGCCCAGAGGATTAAGGATCCAGTGTTGCCATGAGCTGTGGTGTAGGTCACAGACTCGGCTTGGATCTTGCCATGAGCTGTGGCGTAGGCTGATTTGAGTCCTAGCCTAGGAAGTTCCATATGCCACAAGTGTGGCCCTAGAAAGCAAAAAATTATTTTAATTAAAAAAAATTTTTTTTTAAATGGGGGAGTTCCCATTGTGGCTCAGTGGAAACATATCTGACTAGCATCCATGAGGATGCAGGTTCAATCCCTGGCCTAGCTCAGTGGGTTAAGGATCTGGCATTTCCATGTGGTGTAGGTTGCAGATGCAGCTCAGATCTGGTATTGCTCTGGCTACGGCACAGGCCAGTGGCTACAGCTCTGATTTGACCCCTAGCTGGGAGCCTCCATATGCTGCATGTGCAGCCCTAAACAGACAAAAACAGGGTGGAGGGGCTGTAGCGCAGTAGGTTAATGATCTGGCTCGTCTCTGCTGAGGCACCAGTTCGATCCCTGGCCCAGCATAGGTTGCAGCTCCAACTAGGATTCAATCCCTGACCTGGGAACTTCCTTATGCCAAGTGGGCAGCCACAGAAAAAAAGAAAGGGCAGAGGATCACAACAGACATTTCCAAAGGAGACATACAGAAAGCCAAAAGGCACATGATAAGATGCACAACATGACTAATCAGGGAAATGCAAATCGAAACCACAATGAGATTATCACCTCAGTCCTGTCAGAATGGCTATTATCGGGAGTTCTCGTTGTGGCTCAGCGAGTTACGAACCCAACTAGTATCCATGAGGATGCAGGTTCAATCCCTGGCCTTGATCAGTGGGTTGGAGATCCAGTGTTGCCATGAGCTGTGGTATAGGTCGTAGATGAGGTTCAGATCCTGTGTTGCTGTGTGTGTGGCATAGGCCAGCAGCTGCAGCTCCGATGCAATTCCTAGCCTGGGAACTTGCATGTGCCTCACATACAGCCCTAAACAGCAACAATTAAAAAAAAAAAAAAAAGGCTATTATCAAAAAGACAATAAACGATAAATGTTGGAGTTCCCATTGTAGCTCAGCAGGTTAAGAACCCAACACAGTCTCAGTGAGGATGCTGGTTCGATCCCGGGCCTCACTCAGTGTGTTAAGGATTCAGCACTGCTGCAAGCTACAGCACAGGTCTGCAACTGCAGCTCCAATTCCACCCCTAGCCTGGGAACTTCCATATGCCAGTGAGGCTGTAAGAAGAAAAAAGAAAAAACAAACAAATGTTGATGAGGTCCTGCACTGTTGATGGGAATACAAATGATACAGACAATATGGAAATCAATATGGAGGTTCCTCAAAAAATTAAGAATAGAACTACCATAAGATCCAGCAATTCTACTTCCTGGTATTATTCTGAAAAAAACAATTTGAAAAGATAGATATACACACACACACACACACACACACACACACACACACCCATTTCACTGCAGGATTATTTACAATAGCCAAGATGTAAAACAACCTAAGTGTCCATTAATAGACAAATGGATGAAGAAGAAAGCGGTATATATGCAAAACGGAGTACTAACTGAGCCAATGAAAAAGAATGAAATCATAACATCTGTGACAACATGGAGGGTATTACGCTAAAAGAAATAAGTCAGACAAAGACAAATACCATATGTTGTCATTTATATGTGGAATCTAGAAAACAAAAAAATGAACAAACATAAAACAGAAACAGACTCACAGATACAGAGAACACATGTGGTTGCTAGAGGGGTTGAGGGATGAAATGAAAGAAAAAAGAAAAAAGAAAAAAAAACACTCACTTGGAAGTTCCCTTCTAGCACAGCAGGTTAAGGATCCAGTGTTTCCTCAGCTGTGGTGTGGGCTGCTGTGGCATAGATTTGATCCTTGTCCCAGGAAATTCTTCCTTGTGGGGATCATTCCACAATAAATATTTTAAAAACCATTACAGGAGTTCCTGTAGTGGCTCAGTGGTTAATGAACCCAACCATGAGGTTGCGAGTTTGATCCCTGGTCTCGCTTCGCGTGTCAAGGATCTGGCATTGCCGTGAGCTATGGTATAGGTCACAGATGTGGCTTGGACCTGGCATTGCTGTGGCTGTGGCTACAGCTCCGAATTGACCCCTAGCCTGGGAAACTCCATATGCCGTGGATGTGGCCCTTAAAAAACAAAAAAAGTAAAAATAAAAATAAAAAAAATTAAAAACTATTACATGGTCCTCCTTAAATATATGTAATTTCTGTTAATTATACCTAATAAAGCTGATCAGCGACATATGGAAGTTCCCAGGTTAGGGGTCAAATCGGAACTGCGGCCACTGGCCTACGCTACACCACAGCCACAGCAATGCCAGATCCGAGCCATGTCTGCGATCTACACCACAGCTCATGGCAATGCTGGATCCTTAACCCACTGAGTGAGGCCAGGGATCAAAACTGCATCCTAATGGATATTAGTCAAATTCCTTTCTGCTGAGCCATGACTGGAACCCCCAGAACTCTTTTCATCTTGTAAAACTGACACTCCAAACCCATTTAATACTAGCTCTACATTACCCACTCTCTTCAGTCTTTGGCAACCACTACTCTACTTCCTGTCTCTTTAATTGTGACTACTTAAGAGTATTTTGTATAAGTGGGATCATACAGCATTTGTCTTTCAGGGACTGGCTTACCTGACTCCCAGACAGACTTGTAATAAATCCCCAGGATGGCTTATTAATTCTAAGAGGCTTTCCCTTTAAATGTAATTTGTAGTTTCAGACTACTCCATGACAGCACTGATTAACAGTAATTTAATATTAACATTAATAAATTATAAAACTTAACACTAGGTAACGTGACTTCCAGAATACCTGAAACATTATTAAAACAAGACGGACACTGACCAGGACCTGAATTATTCTGCATCAACCTATTTCTTTCAATGAAATTATTTCTCTTTTTTCTGGTTTCCTGCAATGAAGCATCTCAGTCAAGTGGAAGGTAAGCCTTGGAGCCAAGCATTCCAGCTCATTACTTTCATTTTTTTTTGTCTTTTTGCCTTATCTAGGGCCGCACCCGCAGCATATGGAGGTTCCCAAGCTAGGAGTCTAACAGGAGCTGTAGTCGCCAGCCTTTGCCACAGCCACAGCAACACAGGATCCAAGCCGCATCTGCAACCTACACCACAGCTCATGGCAACGCTGGATCCTTAACCCACTGAGCGAGGCCAGGGATTGAACCCGCAACCTCATGGTTCCTAGTCAGATTCGTTAACCACTGAGTCACGACGGGAATTCCCCAGCTCATTACTTTCTACACGAGACACTGGGCCAGGAAAAGAATCTTCTTCAACTTCTCCTCTTATATAAACTGACAAAGGTAATGAGATAAATAAGTTCTACCACACCAAAAGTGCTTAATAGACAGTGGCTCCTACTCACTAACATTTCTGATTCTTTAAAATGTTGTTACCACTGCATACTGACCTTGCCCCAAACTGTATCTCTGTGACGGAACAACTCATCACAGATTTCTCTTCAATGATGCTTATACAGAATTGCTTTCAATACTTTAAGAGTTTGGATCAGCAGGAACAACCTTCTGACCACTTTAGATAGTTTGGATCAGCAGGAACAACCTTCTGACCACTTTAGATAATGTCAAGTGATATAAAGTAGGGTTGTTTAAATGCCAACTAAGAGAAATTCTTTTTTTGGCCCCGCATGTGGCATGTGGAAGTTCCGAGGCCAGGAATCAAACCTGCCCCACAGCAACTACCTGAGCTGCTGCAGTGACAGCACTGGATCCTTAATCCACTGGGCAGCAAGGGAAATCCGTAAGAGAAATCTCAATAGACAGTCACTCTTATTCTTCAGCTGCTGCAAGAGAATGGCTTAATAGCAATTAATAGCTCTAAAACCAAAATTTATTTTTTCCTGAACACATGTCCAACAAAGTTTAACTAATTTTTACTAAAAAATACAGAAAGACACAAATAACAAATGCTGGAGGAGTTCCCACCGTGGCGCAGCAGAAACAAATCTGACTAGGAATCATAAAGTTGCGGGTTCGATCCCTGGCCTAGCTCAGTGGGTTAAGGATCTGGTGTTGCCGTAACCCATGGTGTAGGTCAGACGCAGCTTAGATCCTGTGTTGCTGTGGCTGTGGTGTAAGCTGGCAGCTGTGGCTCCAATTTGACTCCTAGCCTGGGAAAAGCAAAACAAACAAACAAACAAAAAACAACAAACGCTAGAGAGTGTGGAGAAAAGGGAACCTTCCTTCACTGTTGGTGGCAATGTAAACTGGTACAGCCACTACGGAAAACAGTACAGAGGTACTTCAGAAAACTATGTATAAAACAATCATATGACACAGCAATCCCACTCCTGGGCATATATCCAGACAAAAGTTTCCTTGAAAAAGATACATGCACCCCTATGTTCACTGCAGCACTATTCACAACAGCCAAGACATGGAACGTCCATCGACAGATGAATGGATCAAGATGTGGTATATATACACAGTGGAATACTACTCAGCCATAAGAAAGAACAAAATAATGCCATTTGCAGCAACATGAATGGAACTAGAAACTCTCATACTAATTGAAATAAGTTAGAAAGAGAAAGACAAATACCATATGATATCACTTATATCTGGAATCTAATATATGGCACAAATGAACATTTCCACAGAAAAGAGAATCATGGACTTGGAGAACAGACTTGTGGTTGCCAAGGGGGAGGAGGGAGGAGGAAGGGGAGGGAGTGGGATGGACTGGAAGTCTGGGGTTAATAGATGCAAACTATTGCATTTGGAATGGATAAGCAATGAGATACTGCTGTACAGCACTGGGAACTATATTTAGTCACTTGTGATGGAGCATGATGGAGGATAATGTTAGAAAAAGAATGTATATTTGGGAGATGGGATTAAGATGGTGGAATAGGACTCGCGTTCACCTTTTCTCATAAAAACAACAACATTACAACCAAATGTCGAACAATCTTCAACCAGACTGGAAACTTTAAAAAAGATATCCTAGTCCGGAAGACAAAAAGGAGGCCACATCAAGACGGTAAGAGGGGAAAATATGCGATATAAGCAACCCCATACCTGCCCATAATACCCCCAATAATAGTGGGGAATTTGAACAACCCCCTTACAGCAATGGATTATCCAGACAGAAAATCAACAAGGAAACACAGGCCCTAAATAAAGCATTAGACCAGATGGACTTAGCAGATGTTTATAGGACATTCCATCCAAAAGCAGCAGAATATACATTCTTCTCAAGTGCACATGGAACATTCTCTAAGACTGATCACATTCTGGGTCACAAATCAAGCCTCAGTAGCTTTCAGAAAACTGAAATCAGGAGTTCCCATCGTGGCTCAGTGGTTAACGAATCCGACTAGGAACCATGAGGTTGCAGGTTCGATTCCTGGCCTCGCTCAGTGGGTTAAGGATCCAGCGTTGCTGTGAGCTGTGGTGTAGGTTGCAGACACAGCTGGGATCCCACGTTGCTGTGGCTGTGGCCAAGGCCAGCAGCTACAGCTCCTGTTAGACCCCTAGCCTGGGAACCTCCATATGCCACGGGTGCAGCCCTAGATAAGGCAAAAAGACAAAAAAAAAAGAAAACTGAAATCACATCAAGTATCTTTTCCGACTACAAAGCTATATGACTGGATATCAATAACAAGAAAAAAACTGCAAAAAACAAACATGTGGAGACTAAACAACCTACTACTAAACAACCAATGGATCACTGAAGAAATCAAAGAGGAAATTAAAAAATACCTAGAAGCAAATGACAACAAAAGAGACAATACTCCAAAACCTAAGGGATGCAGCAAAACCAGTCTAAGAGGGAAGTTACAGCAATACAAGCCTACCTCTAAAAACAAGAAAAAGTTCAAATAAACAGCCTAACTTTACATCTAAAGCACTTAGAGAAGAACAGACAAGACCTAAAGTTAGCAGAAAGAAAGAAATCACAAAGATCAGAGTAGAAATAAATGAAACAGAAACAAAGAAAACCATAGAAAAAGATCAGTGAAACTAAAAGCTGGTCTTTGAAAAAGTCAACAAAATTGATAAACCCTTAGCCAGATTTATTAGGAAAAAAAGAGAGGACTCAAGTCAATAAAATTAGAAAAAGGAGACATTACTACAGACATCACAGAAATACAAAAGATCATAAGAAACTACTATATGCAACTATATGCCAATAAAATGGACAACCTAGAAGAAATGAATAAATTCTTAGAAAAGTACAATCTTCCAAGATTAAACCAAGATGAAATAGAAAAGATGAACGGACTAATCACAAGTACTGAAATTAAAACTGTGGTTAAAAAACTTCCAACAAACAAAAGTCCAGGACCAGATGGCTTCACAGGCGAATCCTATCAAACACTTAGAGAAGAGATAACACCTATCCTTCTGAAACTATTCCAAAAAATTGCAGAGGGAGGGACACTCCCAAACTCCTTCTGTGAGGCCACCATCACCCTGATACCAAAACCAAAGATACCACAAAAAAAAAGAAAATTTCAGGCCAATTTCACTAATGAACACCAATGAAAAATCCTCAACAAAATACTAGCAAACCAAATCTAACAATATATTAAAAGGATTATACATCACGATCAAGTGGGATTTATCCCAGAGATGCAAGAATAATCTTCAATATCCACAAATCAATCGGTGTTATACACCACGCTAACAAATTGAAGAATAAAAACCATACAATCCTCTCAACAGATGCAGAAAAAGCCTTTGACAAAATCCAACACCCATTTCTGATAAAAACCCTTCAGAAAGGGCATAGAGAGAAACTACCTCAACATAACAAAGGCCATCTATGACAAACCCAGAGCTAACATCATTCTTAATGGTGAAAAACTGAAAGAAGTCCCACCAAGATCAGGAACAAGACAAGGATGTCCATTTTCACCACTATTATTCAACATAGTTTTGGAAGTCCTAGCCAGGGCAATGAGAGAAGAAAAAGAAAAGAAATCCATATTGGAAGGAAGTAAAACTATCACTATTTGCAGATGACATGATGCTATACCTAGAAAATCCTGAAGACACTACCAGAAAACTTATTAGAGCTCATCAATGAAGTTGGTAAAGTCACAAGATGCAAAATTAACACACCAAAATCAACTGCATTTCTATATACTAACAATGAAAGATCAGAAAGAGAAATTAAAGAAACAATCCCACTTACCATTGCATCAAAAAGGATAAAATACTTAAGAATAAACCTACCTATGGAGTTCCCGTCGTGGCACAGTGGTTAACGAATCCGACTAGGAACCACGAGGTTGTGGGTTTGATCCCTGGCCCTGCTCAATGGGTTAATGATCCGGTGTTGCCGTGAGCTGTGGTGTAGGGTGCAGATGTGGCTTGGATCTGGCATTGCTGTGGCTGTGGCTGTGGCCAGTGGCTACAGCTCTGATCTGACCCCTAGCCTGGGAACCTCCATATGCTGGCCCTAAAAAAAAAAAAAAACGTACCTAAGGAGACAAAAGACCTGTACTCTGGAAACTGTAAGACATGTATGAAAGAAATCAAAGATGACAAACAGATGGGAAGACATACCATTTCTGGAAGAATCAATATTTTCAAAATGAACTTACTACCCAAGGCAATCTACAGATTCAGTGCAATCCCTATCAAATTACCAAGGACATTTTTCACAGAACTAGAACAAAATACTTTAACGTTTGTTTGGAATAACAAAAGATCCAGAATAGCCAAAGCCATCCTAAGAAAGAAAAATGGAGCTGGAGGAATCAGGCTCCTTGGCTTCAGACTATAGTAAAATCTATAGTCATCAAAACTGTAATGGTACTGGCACAATGACAGAAATACAGATCAGTGGAACATGACAGAAAGCCCAGAATTATACCCATGCACCTACAGTCAACTAATCTACGACAAAGGAGGCAAGAATATACAATGGAGAAAAGACAGCCCCTGTGATAAGTGGTGCTGGGGAAACTGGACATCCACATGCTAAAAGAATGAAATTAGAACACTTCCTAACACCATACATAAAGATAAACTCAAGATGGATTAAAGACCTAAATGTAACACCAGACACTATACAACTCTTAGAGGAAAACAGGACAAACACTCTCTGACATAAACAACAACATCTTCTCAGATCCACATCTTAGAGTAATGAAAATAAACAAATGGAACTTAAACTTTAAAGTTTCTGCACAGTATTCAAAAAAAAAGTTTCTGCACAGAAAAGGAAACCCTAAACAAAACAAAAAGACAACCCACAGAATGGGAGAAAATATTTGCAACGAACAAGGGATTAAACTTCGAAATTTATAAACACCTCCTACAGCTCAATACCAGAAAACAAACAACCCCTCAAAAAATGGGCAGAAGGAGTTCCCTTTGTGGCTCAGTGGTTAACGAAACCGACTAAGAACCATGAGGTTGCGGGTTCGATCCCTGGCCTTGCTCAGTGGGTTAAGGATCCAGAGTTGCCGTGAGCTGTGGTGTAGGCTGCAGACGCGGCTCGGATCCCACTTTGCTGTGGTTGTGGCAAAGGCCGGCGGCTACAGCTCCTGTTAGACCCCTAGCCTGGGAACCTCCATATGCTGCGGGTGCAGCTCTACATAAAGGCAAAAAGACAAAAAAAAAAAAAAAAAAGGCAGAAGACCTAAACAGACAATTCTCCAATGAAGACATACAGATAGCCAAAAAAACTCATGAAAAGGTGTTCGACATCACTAATTATTAGAGAAATACAAATCAAAACTACTATGAGGTACCACCTTACACAGGCCAGAATGGCCATCATCAAAATGTCTACAAACAATAAATACTGGAGAGTGTGAAGAACAAGGAATCCTATTACACTACTGATGAGAACGTAAACTGGTGCAACCACTGTGGAAAACATTACAGAGATTCCTCAGAAAACTAAAAATAGAATTACCATTAGATCCAGAAACCCCACTCCTGGGCATCTACCCAGAGAAAACCATGACTTCAAAAGATACATGTACTCCAATGTTCACTGCAGCACTACATACAATAGCCAAGACATGGAACCAATCTAACTGACCATCAATGGAGGAGTGTATAAAGAAGATGTGGTACACATACACAATGGAATATTACTCAGCCATTAGAAGGAAAGAAAGAATGGCATTTGCAGCAACATAGATGGACCTAGAAATTACCATGCTAAGTGAAGTTAGCCAGACAGTGAGACACCAACATCATATGCTATTACTCACACGTGGAATCTAAAAAAAGGACACAATGAACTTCTCTGCAGAAGATAATAACTCACAGACTTTGAAAAACTTACGGTTTCCAAATAAGACAGGTTGAGGGGTGGGGGGATGAGCTGGGGGCTTTGGGATAGAAGTGCTATAGAACTGGTTGTGATGATCATTGTACAATTATAAATGTAAAAAATTCATTGAGTGGAGTTCCCGTCGTGGCGCAGTGGTTAACGAATCCGACTAGGAACCATGAGGTTTCAGGTTCGATCCCTGCCCTTGCTCAGTGGGTTAACGATCCGGCGTTGCCGTGAGCTGTGGTGTAGGTTGCAGACGCGGCTCGGATCCCACGTTGCTGTGGCTGTGGCGAAGGCCGGCAGCTGCAGCTCCTGTTAGACCCCTAGCCTGGGAACCTCCACATGCCGCAGGTGCGGCCATAAAATGACAAAAGGCAAAAAAAAAAAAAAAAAAATTCATTGAGTAATTAAAAAAATAAAAGTAGATAAACTGCTTTTAAAAAAAGAATGTATATGTGTATGTGTGACTGGGTCACTTTGCTGTACAGCAGAAAAGTGACAACACTGTAAAAGCCACCTATGATGGAAAAAATAAAAATCATTAAAAAAAATACAGTTAATTTTTTTTTTTTTTGGGCCGCACCTGCGGCATATGGAGGTTCCCAGGCTAGGGGGTCTAATCGAAGCTGTTGCTGCCAGCCTATGCCAAAGCCACAGCAATGCCAGATCCGAACCATGTCTGCAACCTACACCACAGCTCATGGCAACACCTGATCGTTAACCCACTGAGCAAGGCCAGGGATCAAACCCACAACCTCATGGTTCCTAGTCGGATTTGTTTCCGCTGCGCCATGACAGGAACTCCACAAAGTTAATTTTTTTAATTTAAGGATACATCTCACAATAAATTCATCTAGCAAGGTTTAACAGGAAGCTACAATTCTGGACAACAGAAGGTTGGTTCCTGGTTTTCTGCATTTCCAGATATGACTTGCCTTTAAGAGACTTGTCTTCAAACTTTTCCCAGGCTCAAATAATCTCTGTCATGTCCAACAAATTAAGAATTCTGATCAGACACTGCCGTGAGCTACAGTGAACACAGTGCTTTAAAGATAAATCTTCCTTGGAGTTCCGTTGTGGCACAGTGGAAATGAATCCCACTAGTAACCGTGTGGGTTTGATCCCTGGCCTCACTCAGTGAGTTAAAGATCTGGTGTTGCTGTCAGCTGTACTATAGGTCATAGATGTGGCTCAGATCCTGCATTGCTATGGCTGTGGTGTAGGCCAGTGGCTGCAGCTCCAATTGGATCCCCAGCCTATGAACCTCCATATGCCGTGGGTGCAGCCCTAAGAAGCAAAAATAAATAAATAAATAAAAATATAAAGTTCTACAGGAGTTCCCATCGTGGCTCAGTGCTTAACGAACCTGACTAGTATCCATGAGGACATGGGTTCGATCCCTGGCCTCACTCAGTGGATCTGGTGTTGCCGTGAGCTGTGATGTAGTTCACAGACGCAGCTCAGATCTGGCGTTGCTGTGGCTCTGGTATAGGCCGGCAGCTACAGCTCCCATTCAACCCCTAGCCTGGGAACCTCCATATACCATGGATGTGGCCATTAAAAAAAAAAAGTTCTACAAAAACACCTCAAACTCAACATCTCCTACTTTGTTCCTGACCCATCCTTAATAAGGAACAGAGCACCCAAATATTTCAGACTCTTGCCAAAGAATACAATCTGCTGGATCTAACTTTTTATGAGGTTTCCTGACATGAGAGGTTGTCCCTCCATTCCTTGCATTCTAGAATTTATCCTCAAGTTGAGCTGGATCATCAGAACAGTCCCCAAATAGTATTAACTATTTGTTTTAACTGAGTTGCACTTTGGTGTCATTTCCTTAGCCTTCCTTTGGAATTACATTAAGAATGTTTTGAAACGTAATACTGTTTTTGATATTTACATTTTCTACTGCATTTCTTTGCGCCCTTTGCAATAAAGTTCTCACTGAAAAAAAATTCTCTCAAACAGTAGCATTTCACTTAAAAGAAAATGGTGTAAGTTCCTCTCTGGTACAGTGGATTAAGGATATGGTGTTGCCACAGCTGAAGCAGGAGGTTCAGTCCCTAGCCCTGCAACTTCCATATGCTGTGGGTGTGCCAAAAAAAAAAAAAAAGTATAGCTTCTAGTTATGAGAAAAATCCTGGGAATTAAATAGAGCAGTCTTCCCTTGTCTCTGGTTTAAGTTACCCACAGTTCCAAAATATTACATAGGTAATTCTAGAAATAAAATTTATAAACTTGACAATGCGCAAAACTCTGAATAGTGTGATGAAATGTCGTGGTCTTCTCTATTCCACCTGACACCTGAATCATACTGGTATATCCAGACTGAATATGGTACCTCCCTATTATTCCAGGAAAACACATAAAACAGAGGATTTGGTACTATTCAGCATAATTTTGAGCATCCACTGAGAACCGTGGACTATATTCCCCACACCTAAGAAGGAAAGAGTGTATACCTCCATTTTTTTTTTTGTCCCTTGTCATTTTAGGGCCACACCCGTGGCATATGGAGGTTCCCAGGCTAGGGGTCTAATCAGAGCTGTTGCTGCCAGCCTACGCCAGAGCCACAGCAACATCATATATGAGCCACCTCTGCAACCTACACCACAGCTCACGGCAATGCTGTGATGCCAGGGATCGAACCTGCAACCTCATGGTTCCTAGTCAGATTCATTTCTGCTGCACCACGACAGGAACTCCTGCAGTTTGATTCTTAACCCACTGTGCCACCACCACAGGAACTCCTGAATCACAGAATTTTAGATTAGGAAGAGTTATGGTTAGTCCACTCATTTCACATGAAGAATATGTGACCTAAAGAATTTAAATGACTTGCCCAAATTCAAATAAATCATACGGAAAGAAGATTAGAAAGTAGATATTCTGATAAGTAAATTATTGAATTCAAAATGTATGACTGGAGTTCCCATTGTGGCACAGCAGAAATGAATCCAACTAGAAACCATGGGGTTGTGAGTTTGATCCCTGTCCTCGCTCAGTGGGTTAAGGATCTGGCATTGCCATGAGCTATAGCGTGGGTCACAGACGCAGCTTGGATCTGGCGTTGCTGTGGCTATGGCGTAGGCCAGCAGCTATAGTTCCAATTAGACCCCTAGCCTGGGAACCTCCATGTGCTGCCGCTGTGGACCTAATAAGCAAAAAAAAAAAAAGTGTGATTACAGGAGTTCCCTTGTGATGCAGCAAGTCAAAAATCTGGCTTTGTCACTGCAGTGGCTACGGTCACTGCTATGATGTAGGTTCAATCTCCGACCTGGGAACTTCCACATGCCATGGGTGCAACCAAAAAAACCCCTTAAAAAAATAAAAACATGATTATAACTTTTGATGTACAACGAAAAATAAGGAACACATTTTATCTCCCATCTGCCTCTTTTTAGAAAACCTGCATACCTAAAACATACACACACCTCCAAACCCAATGACTCCACTGCTAATGCCACCACCCTGCCACAAAATAAATGACAATAATGTCTTGGTTACCATATGCCTCATCCTGCCTGATTAAAGAAAAGCAGCTGATTAAAGGCCTACCTATTCTCATGAGACTAATGTGATGCTAATTACACACGACAAGTTGTCATACTTGATAATAAGCCATGTGGAAAACCTAAACCAGAAAAAGTCTACTGCTGTCAGGACACAAAAGGCTATTTCTTTAGCTAACCAATGACACAGACAGATTCAATGATTTTCATTTAATCAACCCCCATCCCACCCAGACTTTCAAAAGCATAGAGTTATGCAGGAGCATCAGTGCAGCCTAAATCCGGCATTATAAACCAGGAAAAACATTTCAAAGATAAACAGACTTTGGCATGCTAAATCCCACCCATTTCAGTGTCAAACGAAGGGTCAGGCGAGTCAGCAATCATCATTTTCCAGCCCTGCAATGCACTCAAAGTGAGTATCAGATGAACGAATTTACAACAGTCTTATGGTCTGAACCTTCCAGAGCAAAATACTCTCTAAATCTATGGCTTCCCCAACCTTGGGCACATTAAAATTGCCGAGAGGGAATTGTGGCTCAGTAGGTAAAGAACTTGACTGGTATCCATGAAGACGTGGGTTCAATCCCTGGCCATGCGCAGTGGGTAAAGGATCTGATGCTGCTGTGAGCTGCGTGAAAGTCACAGACGTGGCTCGGATCCCGCGTTGCTGTGGCTGCTGCATATGCCGGCTGCTACAGCTCCAATTAGACCCCCAGCCTGAGAACCTCCATATAACACAAGTTAGGCCCTAAAAAGGGGAAAAAACAATTTACCAAGAGAATATTAAATAATATTTAAACGTACAGATTCCCAGGACCCATTATGGAGCATCTGGTTCAGTAGTTCTGGGGTAGGTCTCTATGATCCTTATTTTAGTAAGTATTCACGTTAGACTTGACAAATACTGCTCTAGACAACCCAAATAATTACGATCAAGAACATCTACTGAATAGTACAGACTACATGGTTCAATTAGTCATTTAATAACAAAAACAAATACCCCAAATGATACCATACTGGATCAGTAAGTAAGTAAATATATATATAAAAATATATTTTTTTTTGGGGGGGGGGAGGGCACATCCGAGGCACATGGAAGTTCCCAGCTAGGAGTCGAATCAGAGCTATAGCTGCCGGCCTACAACACAGCCATAGCAACTCAGGATCAGAGCCACAACTTCAACCTACACCACAACTAACAGCAATGCCGCCCAATCGCCAACCCACTGAGCAAGGCCAGGGATCGAACTTGCATCCTCATGGATACCAGTCAGATTTGTTTCCACTGTGCCACAATGGGAACTCCCAGATTTTTAAAAAACAGTCAAATTCCAAAATAATCACAAGGGTAGTTTTCAGGATCTAGTGTTACCACATTCCCCAGTTATCCTACAGATTACAGGACAGGTTTGAGCAAGGACAGATTTGAAAGAGAAGAATCCAAAGAAAATCCAAAGAGGACCCACTTAACATCTGGGTTCATAGTGCTCAGGATCAAACATGTCCTGCTCCTGACAGAAAGAAAGAAAAAAAAGAAACAATACACATCCTCAGAAATAATGAATCGTGAGCTACAATTTGGGATCAGGTTATGTGAATCTGTCTTGAAAAGTTGATTTGAGAAGGTGATGCTCCCCAAACTGATCTACACATTCAATACAATCCCTATCAGCATTCCAGTTGTCCTTCCGGAAATGGAAAAAAAAATCTTTTCTTTTTTTTTTTTGCTTTTGTCTTTTTTTAGGGCCATACCCGCGGCATATGGAGGTTCCCAGGCTAGGGATCTAATCGGAGCTGTAGCAGCCGGCCTGCGCAGCAGCACAGCAACGTGGGATCCAAGCCTTGTCTGCCACCTACACCACAGCTCACAGCAACGCCGGATCCTTAACCCACTGAGCAAGGCCAGGGATCAAATCCGCAACCTCATGGTTCCTAGTTGGATTCGTTTCCACTACACCACAACGGGAACTCCTCAAAGCAATTTTTAAAAAGGGTAAGGTTGAAGGACAGGGAACTATTATATCACTTGTGATGGAACATGATGGAGGATCATTAAAAAAAATATATATATATATGTATATATATAAATAAATAAGTAACTGGGTCACTTTGCTATATAACAGAAATTGACAGAACATTGTAAATCAACTAAAATAAAGAAAGAAAGAAAGAAAGAAAGAATAAGGGGAGTTCCCATCATGGCTCAGCAGTAACGAACCCAACCAGGATCCATGAGGCTGCAGGTTCGATTCCTGGCCTCACTCAGTAGGTTAAGAATCTGACACTGCCATGAGCTGTGGTGTAGGTCACAGACATGGCTCCATTCTGGCACTGCTATGGCTGTGGCGTAGGCCGGCACCTACAGCTCCAATTCAACCCCTAGTCTGGGAACTTCCATATGCCACATATGTGGCCCTAAAATGACCCAAAAAAAAGAGAGAGAAAGAAAACAAAAAGAAAAAAGAGAATAAGGTAGAAGGATTTGTATTTCACAATTTCAAAACTTACTACAGGAGTTCCCATCGTAGTGCAGCAGAAACAAATCCAACTAGGAACCATGAGGTTGTTGGTTCAATCCCTGGCCTCGCTAAATGGGTTAAGGATCGGGCGTTGCCGTGAGCTGTGGTGTACATCGCAGACGTGGATTGCATCCCACATTGCTATGGCTGTGGTGCGGGCCAGCGGTTACAGGTCCGATTAGCCCCTGTTAGACCTCTAGCCTGGGAACCTCCACATGCCGCGGATGTGGCCCTAGATAAGGCAAAAAGACAAAAAAAGAAGACAGAAATGTAAAGCGATGCGGCTACCGTGGAAAAAAATATGGCATGTCCTCAAAAAAATTAAACACAGAATGATCTGGCAATTCTCCACCTGGGTTTTTGCCCAAAAGAATAGAAGGCACAAGCACAAACAGATTATTTGTATACCAATGTTTATAACAGCATTATTCACAAAAGCCCAAAGTTAAAAATAATCCAATGTCCATCAGTAGATGAATGGATAAACAAAATGTGCTTTACACATAAGGTGGAGTATGATTCAGCCTTAAAGAGGAATAAAATTCTGAAACATCCTACAACATGGATGAACCTTAAAGACATTATGCTAAGCAAAATAAACCAGACACAAAATGACAAATATTATAACATTCCACTCAAATGAGATTCACAGAAGTAGAATAGGGTTTGCCTAGGGAAGAAGGGGAGAATGGGAGGTTAGTGTTTTAATGGTTGGATGAACAAGTCATCATCACAATGACATGTATTTAATAGTCACATTACTAATTACCAAACAAAAACTTCCTCTCCTTCCTAAGCAATGTCTTATTATTAAAGCCCTATTAATGACTACATCAAGGTGCTCTACATTAACACATGGGAAGTTTTTTGTTGTTTTCTTGTTTTCTTTTTTTGGCTACACCCACAGCATTCAGAAGTTCAAACCTGCACCACAGCAGCCAACCAGGTCACAGCAGGGACAACGCTGAATCTTTAGCCTGCTGAGCCACCCAGGAACCCCAATACGTGAGCAAAGTTGAACATTACAAGTTACTATTTGGTAGCACATATTCGAGTCAGGAGGACTTCTACTAGTCAGAGTATATAATCTTGAACACATTCAGCACAAACTAACACAGTCTTGGAAGAGTTGACAACTTCTAGAATACAGAGTTAACTATTTATGGAAAACCATGTACCAAGCACATGACTCATTCAGGAAAAAATGAAAGACATTTAATGTGACAAGAATCTTGAGTCACGAATATAGTCACCTTCTTTAGCCTCTTTTTCTCACATCTATTGCTTCATGAACTTGAAACCAAACCCTATCCACATTACAGCAATGAATGCTACAGCAGATCCTATTTATAATGCATGGAGAAGAAGTGAGTTCTACATCACATTTTCATTTTAGATAACAAATAGGATAGCAAAGCAGCAGAGACAGCAATTAGAACCTAATTTTTCCCTCTAAAAAGTTAGCACATAAATGCTTATATATAAGTATAAATACTCTGTACTTATGCTTAAGAAAACAATATAAACAAATTTCAAAAACAAAATGAAATACAAACATCGAAGCAGGTAAACTCCTCAGGTCCTACAACATTCAGATATGAAAAAATTCTATGCTCAAGCAGGGGAAAAAACTGATCAATACAGGCTTATGTAGTTACTTAAAGTTCCTTATAAATTTAGTAAATCCCAGGGGTTGAAAAAGCCTGGTTTTTGTGGGGCATGAAGTTTGTTACTATTAAGACCATAAATAAATAGCTGGAATTTGGCTAGATGGGAAATTATGCATTTTAGGGTAACCCACTCATCCCATTTTGCCCAGGATTTTTCCAGTTCTAGGAAAGCCTCAACAAACTGGACAGCTGGTATGTATACAGGGGAGATATGTTAATTAGGACAGGTTAGTCTATAGTGCAGTAATAAATAAGCCAGGAATTTCAGCAACTTAACCCAAGAGCCCAACTCTTGCTTGTGTTCCATCTTCAACCTGGGGAACTGGAGGCAAGGAAACCATATCATAATTTGTTAGCAACCCTGCCTGACAGTGGTCCTTAGGTGCAAATATCTCCCTTTAAATCCACACACACCACTGGAGGATTTAAAGTAGCTCACTTTTTCATTCATGCAACTAATCCAACACGCAGCCCTAATCATTCACAAAAATCTTTCTGTTTTTACTCAAATATGTTCAAAGTATTTCTCCTCCACTATTAGAGAGAAGCCAAGTGGTATCATAGAAAGAGCAGGGCGATTCAAACATCCAGAAAACCCTCTCCGGCCCTTCCCTCTTGCATCCGGGCAACTTCCAAACCCTCTCAGTTTCAGTGCCCTCAACTTCCCACAGGAATGGTACTGCCAAACAATGCAGGAAAAGTTTTAATTTTTTTTTTTTTTGCTTTTTCTTTAGGGCTGCACACGCGGCATATGGAGGTTCCCAGGCTAGGGGTCTAATCGGAGCTGTAGCCGTCGGCTTACACCATAGCCACAGCAACGCCAGATCTGAGCTGCGTCTGTGAACTACATCACAGCTCACGGCAACGTTGGATCCTTAACCCACTGAGCGAGGCCAGGGATCAAACCTGCAACCTCATGGTTCCTAGTCGGATTCGTTAACCACTGCGCCATGACGGAAACTCCAACAATGTATGAAAAGTGACTAGCGCACAGGAAGCACCCAAGAATCCGTCAGCCCACTGCTAATCTTCTCTGGATTTCCATCCAGTGAAAATTTAGAAAGTACTCCATATTTATCTAATATTATTTGCAACTTCCGCAATTATTTAATTTACAATAACCGAGGGTGGTTGGTCACTATTATTTCTCCATTGTAAAACATACCCACATGGAGAAGAACAAAGTGACTCAAAAGCAGTAGGCTCTCCAGAGTCAAAAACTTCAACATAGGCCAGGCTGGCAAGTGTCTGAGCAGTGCTGGCTCGTTACTAAAAGAGTATAGATGATCTCTGAAATATTTAATGACACAAAAGCATCAGCCGTTATTAAAAAAAAATCCACACACACAAGGCAAAGGAAAAAG
The DNA here is from genome assembly GCA_004024745.2 of Catagonus wagneri. Lineage (NCBI taxonomy): Eukaryota > Metazoa > Chordata > Mammalia > Artiodactyla > Tayassuidae > Catagonus > Catagonus wagneri. Next base: position 2,269,788 of record PVHT021183649.1, read on the forward strand.
AATGAGAAGGCATACTGGCTCTTAAATGCCACAGGCTAGAAGTGATACAAATCACACGCACTCACATTTCACTGGCTAGTACCAGTCAAATGGCTCTGCCTAAATACCATTTCCCACAGGTCCAGAAAGGAGAGAAGAACAAACATGGGGAAGGAGCAGAATCACTGTCATAGGAGTCTACATTTCAGAGCAACTCGGGCACAGTGGGCTAAGGATCTGGCATTGCCCCAGCTGCAGCGTAGGTAGCAACAGCAGCTTGGATCTGATCTCTAATCCCAAGCCTGAGAATTCCGCATGCCACAGGGCGGACAAAAAAAAAAAAAAGTTACAAAATGGTATGTACATGATCTCATTCTTATAAACCATAAATTCAAGCTTACATGTATCTATAAAAACATTTGGGGGGAGTTCAAACTGTGGCGCAGTGGAAACTAATCCAACTAGTATCCATGAGTATGCAGGTTTGACCCCTGGCCTTGCTCAATGGGTTGGGGATCTGGCATTGCTGTGAGCTGTGGTGTAGGTCACAGATGAGGCTTGGATCTGGCATTGCTGTGGCTACAGGCCAGCAGCTGCAGCTCCAATTCGACCCCTAGCCTGGGAACTTCCATATGCCATAGGTGCAGCCCTAAAAAGGAAAAAAAAAAAAGTTTGGTGAGTTCCCGCTGTTGTGCAAGGGACTGTTGGCGTGTTGGGAGCACTACGACATACATTCAATCCCCAGTTCAGCATAGCAGTTTAAGGATCTAGCACTGCTGCAGCCGTGGCTTTGGTCGAAACTACAGCTTGGACCTGATCCCTGTCCTGGGAATTCCATATGGCGAGGGGCAGCCAAAAAATAATGCTATTTTTTCTTTTTAAAGCAAGCCCCACCTACAACATATGGATGTTCCCAAGCTAGGGGTTGAATTGGAACTACAGCTGCAGGCCTATATTACAGCAACGTGGGATCCAAGCCACGTCTGCAATCTATACCACGGCTCACAGCCACACCTGATCCTTAGCCCTCTGAACAAGACCATGGATCAAACCCGCCTCCTCAAGGATACTAGTTGGGTTTGTAACCCACTGAGCCAGAACTGGAAACTCCCTATATTTTCACTTTTCTAAATACTTCAAATACATATTACTTATATAATAAAAAATCAATATTTTGTTGGGTTTTTTTTGTCTTTTTGCCTTATCTAGGGCTGCACCTGCGGCATATGGAGGTTCCCAGGCTAGGGGTCGAACTGGAGCTGTAGCCACTGGCCTACGCCTCAGGCACAGCAACGCAGGATCCAAGCCCTGTCTGCGACCTACACCACAGCTCACAGCAACACTGGATCCTTAACCCACTGAGCAAGGCCAGGGATCAAACCCACAACCTCATGGTTCCTAGTCGGATTCACTAACCACTGAGCCACGACGGGAACTCCAAAAAATCAGTATTTTAATAAAAATATGATTAAAGAATGAAAATAATAGGAAATAGATTTGGGCTTAATATAAAAAATAACAGCATTTAATTTTGTGTATAAATGGACTGAGCTCCTTAATAATATTGAGAAAAATAATGTTCCTTTTGCACTGTTATCAGGTGTTAGCAAACTAGGGCCCATCAGCCAAATCTGTCCCATGCATATTTTTATATAGCACATGAGCTAAGAACGCTTTTTAATTTTTACATTTTTAAATGGATGCAAAAAAAAAAATCATGATTAAGGAGTTCCCAGTGTGGCACACTAGGTTAAGAATCTGACTACAGCAGCTCGGGTCGATGTGGAGGTGCAGGCTTGATACCTAACTTGGGAACTCCCGCACGTCACAGCTGCGGCCAGAAAAAAAAAAGGGATTAATATTTCGTGACATATGAAAATTACTGACTCTCATACTAAGTCAGAAAGAGAGAGATAAATATCATATCACATGTGGAATATAAAAAAAAGACACAAAAGAATTTATTGACAAAACAGAAATAGACTCATAAACCCAGAAAACAAACTTATGGTTACCAAAGGGAAAGGGGGGAAGGAATAGATTGGGAATTTGGGATTAACAGATACATAGTATATACAAAACAGGTAAACAAGGACCTACTGGAAAAACAAAAAAATAAGGACCTATTGTATAGAACAGGGAACTATACTCAATAGATTTGTTTTTTTCGGTTTTTGTTTATTTACTTTTTTCCTTATACAACTGCACCACTGGCATATGCATGTTCCTGGGCCAGGGGTCGAAATGGAGGTACAGCAAGGCCTTACACCACAGGTATGGCAATGCCAGATGTGAGTCACATTCGTGACCCACACAGCAGCTTACAGCAAAGCCAGAGTCTTAACCCACTGAACCAGGCCAGGGATTCATCCCGTATCCTCAAAGAGACTTCATCAGGTCTTTAACCTGCTGAGCCAAAATGGGAACCCCTACTCAGTATCTTGTAGTAACCTATAATGGAAAAGAATCTGAAAAAGAATATGTATGTGTGTATATATACATACATACAGTTATGTATAACTGAATCACTTTGCTGTATACCCAAAACATTGTAAATCAACTACATTTCAACAAAAAGAATTTTTTAAGGCACTCCCGTTATGGCTCAGGTGATTAAGAATCTGACCAGTGGAGTTCCTGTTGTGGCTCAGTGGTTAATGAATCCAACTAGGAACCATGAGGTTGCGGGTTCGATCCCTGGCCTTGCTCAGTGGGTTAGGGATCCGGCGCTGCCGTGAGCTGTGGCGCAGGTTGCAGACGTGGCTTGGATCCCGCATTACTGCAGCTGTGTCGTAGGCCGGTGGCTGCGGCTACGGCTCCAATTCAACCCCTAGCCTGGGAACCTCCATATGCCACAGATGAGGTCCTAGAAAAGGAAAAAAGGCAAAAAGACAATTAAAAAAAAAAGAATCTGACCAGTATCCATGAGGATGTAGGTTTGAGTCCTGCCTCACTCAGTGGGTTAGGGATCAGACATTGCTGTGGCTGAGGTGTAGGCCAGCGCCGCAGCTCCAATTCGACCCCTAGCCTGGGAACTTCCATATGCCACAAATGAGGTCATAAAAAGAAAAAAAAATTTTCTAATTTAAAAACAAAAAAAAAATAATAAAATAAAATGGACCCCTGGCCTGGGACCCTCCATATGCCACAGGTGTGGCTCTAAAAAAAAAAAGAAAGAAAATAAGCTTTCTCGGCAGACTTGAAGACGTTTCTCTTTTTTCCCCTTTTTCCTTTGGCCATGCCTATGGCATATGGAAGCTTGTGGGCCAGAGACTGAACCTGAGCCACAGCAGTGACGACACAGGACTCTTAACCACTAGGACACCACAGAACTCCTCAAAGATGTTTAATAGGGAGTTCCCTTCGTGGCTCAGTGGTTAAGGAATCCGACTAAGAACCATGAGGTTGCGGGCTTGATCCCTGGACTTGCTCAGTGGGTTAAGGATCTGGCGTTGCCGTGAGCTGTGGTGTAGGTTGCAGACGTGGCTCGGATCCCGCGTTGCTGTGGCTGTGGCGAAAGCCTGCACCTACAGCTCCTGTTAAGATTCCTAGCCCGGGAACCTCCATATGCCGCCTCCAGATAAAAGGTAAAAAAGACAAAAGACAAAAAAAAGATGTTTCTTAATGAACTAAAGCCTTTAAAGTCAGAAGGCCTGCTCTTTGCCAACCCTGCCCTGGAAAATGTTCCTAAGAATCAGTGATAACTCCCTCAGACTGCAGTCCCCTTGTTGGTCCCCAAGTAAAGAAACCCATCCTACCCACACTGCCTCCTGGGTCCACACAGCAGATCAAGTACTATTCCCTGGTGTTGGCGCTCATGCCCCACAGACAATTATCAGGAACCTATCCTTATTTTAGCCGCCACAACCAATGAGATGACAGCCCTAGAAGATCAGTCTCAATGCCCTTGCATGGAGTACAAGAGACTGGTCTTGGACTACAGTCTGGATGAGCAGTGAGGAGTACAAGCGGCTGCCAACACCTCCTGCTGAGCTGGATTACTACTATGGGCTATGCAGAACAATCTATACCTGCTAAAGTAAAAGGAAAAAAAAAAGTAATTATCTGAAAAAAGATCTACTAGTCCCTCCGGGACTTACTCACTTGGCTGAATGGGGGTCCTGAGGGTGGATGGCTAAGACCAATCCTGCACAGTTATGACCCTCATTATGCTAACTTAGATTCTATTCAGAACATCCTTAATCAGGAGTTACATGAAACAGAAACAGATTTCACTGCATGTCATTTTGAGTGGACTGCTGGGAGTGGCACCTTATAATGTACCCCAAGCATCCCATATGTCCTTGCTGAGTGTGACAAACTGAAGGCCTAATTGTCCTCTGAGCCATCTTTACAGCTAGCAGTGAAGACAACCAGGCAGGTCCAACAGCCGAATGACTGCTCACTCCCGGGGAAAGGGGACTTGACTTGATTATAGTCTTTGCTGCAGAAGCTGCTAAGGCCTCAGTACCAGGCCCTCAGCCCCCCCATGAAACACCACCAAGCAGGCCAATTGCATTACTCCACAGTGCTTGAGGGCAGGGGACCTGAGGCCATCATGGTAATACTCCCGTGTTTACTGGAGTAATAAATTATCTTGCTCTAATCCACTGAGGCATGATGTCAACTTTGGGCATCTATGGAGGTAGGAGGATAAAGTATAAAAACCACACGTGAGTGTTTCTTTGTGGCTCAGCAGATTAAGTATCTCTGCAGTTGACACTGCGGTGGCTTGGGTCACTACTGTACTGAGGGTCCACTGCTGTGCCAGAGGCAGGGCAAAAAACAAACAAACCCCCAAAATAACACCACATGTGTTTCATAATATTAATTGCTAGAATCCTCCCCCAAACAGAAATACTTAAGATATACTTCCTGCCTCAGGTGAACTAACCACCAATGCATTAAACACTATCAACACAACTACTCAATTGGATTCACAGCAAGTCTTATAATAGTAGATGTTTGCTGAGCCTTAGAACAGAATCCAGCATTTTCAGAAGTTATAACTAGTTAAGATAATGTAAAAACCTTAAAAAGATACACTACATGGAAAGACAATTTATAGGACCCATATACATTTTAAATGGTAGGCTCCTCATAAAAATATTATTACTCTCTGATTCAATACTTTGACTCCAGATAATTTAGAAAAATAAATAACTGGAAAAGAAAAAAAGCAATATACAGAAGCACTCTTAACTAACCTTTACTCAAGTGATCTGTGGAGCTACAAGACCCACTACACTCTCCCTGTAAAACACACTGACCACTCACAGCCGGCTCAGCACATGCAGTAGGCAGATGCTTTCCAGCATACCTGTGTAGGTTACGTCCCTACCAAGGATGTTATTCTTCTCCCAGCTGGTTTATGAAAGTTATACTGGTCACTGAAATCGTGTATTTAAGATCACAAATAACACTGAAATATGACATATAAAGAGGATTGATATTTCTATGAAAGCTTAATTAAATGTTGTGAGAAGTTTCTTTAAAAATACCACATCATGTAGGTCGCAGATGCAGCTTGGATCCTGCATTGCTGTGGCTGTGGTACAGGCCGGCAGCTGTAGCTCTGATTCGATCCCTAGTCTCAGAATTTCCATATGATGCAGGTAAGGCCCTAAAAAAAAAAAAATCACACATCAAATTGGCTCTGAGAGAAACGGTAAAAGACTGGCGTGGAGAGAATTGCCAAAGCAATCCTGAGGAACAAAAACCAAGCAGGAGGCATAACTCTCCCAGACTTCAGGCAATATTACAGAGCCACAGTAATCAAGGCAGTGTGGTACTGGTACCAAAACAGACATACAGACCAATGGAACAGGATAGAGAACCCAGAAATAAACCCAGACACCTACAGTCAATTAATCTTTGACAAAGGAGGCAAGAATATAAAATGGGAAAAAGACAGTCTTTTCAGCAAGTGGTACTGGGAAAACTGGACAGGTGCACATAAATCAATGAAACTGGAACACACCCTCACACCAGGCACAAAAATAAACTCAAAATGGCTTAAAGACTTAAATGTAAAACAAGACACCATCAAACTCCTAGAAGAGAACGTAGGCAAAACATCTCTGACATTAACCTTACAAACGTTCTTTTCTCAGTCAGTCTCCCAAGACAACAGAAATAGAAGCAAAAATGAAGCAATGGGACCTAATCAAATTGACAAGCTTTTGCACAGCAAAGGAAACCATAAAAAACAAAAAGACAACTTACAGAATGGGAGAAAATAGTGTCAAACGATGCAACTGACAAGGGCTTAATCTCTAGACTATACAAACAATTTATACAACTCAATAGCAAAAAAACCAACAACCCAATTGAAAAATGGGCAAAAGGCCCAATAGACATTTCTTTAAAGATGATATACAGATAGCCAACAAGCTTATGAAAAAATGCTTAACATCACCGATCATTAGAGAAATGCAAATCAAAACTACTATGAGGTACCACCTGACATCAGTCAGAATGGCCCTCATTAGTAAGTCCACAAATAGCAAATGCTGGAGAGGGTGTGGAGAAAAGGGAATCCTCCTGCATTGTCAGTGAAGTGTCCATCTTAAATTTTCTTTTCTTTTTCGGCCACACCCAACCACTATGGAAAACAATATGGAGGTACTTCAGAAAACTATACATAGAACTACCATATGACCAAACAATCCCACTCTTGGGCATATATCCAGACAAAACTTTCTTTGAAAAAGACACATGCACCCATATGTTCACTGCAGCACTATTCACAATAGCAAAGACATGGAAACAACCTAGATGTCCATCGACGGATGAATGGATTAAGAAGATATGTTATATGCACACAATGGAATACCACTCAGCCATAAAAAAGAACAAAATAATGCCATTTGCAGCAACATGGATGGAACTATAAACTCTCATACTAAGTACGTCAGAAAGAGAAAGACAAATACCATACATCACTTATATTTGGAATTTAATAATACATGGCACAAATGAACCTTTCCTCAGAAAGAAAATCATGGACATGGAGAACAGACTTTTGGCTGCCAAGGAGGAGGGGGAGCGGGTGGGATGGACTGGGAATTTGGGGTTAACAGATGTAAACTATTGCCTTTGGAATGGATAAGCAATGAGATCTGCTGTATAGCACTGGGAACTATATCTGGTCACTTAGGATGGAGCATGATAATGTGAGAAAAAAGAATATACATATGTATGTATGACTGGGTCACCTTGCTGTACAGTAGAAAACTGACAGAACACTGTAAACCAGCTATCATGGAAAAAAAATAAAAATCATTAAAAAAAAAAAAAAATAGACTGGAGGGAAGGCATTCCCTTGTGGCACAGTAGATTAAGAATCCAGCACTGCCGGAGTTCCCGTCAAGGCTCAGTGGTTAACAAATCCGACTAGGAACCATGAGGTTGCGGGTTCGAGATCCCTGGCCTTGCTCAGTGGGTTAAGGATCCAGCGTTGCCATGAGCTGTGGTGTAGGTTGCAGACGCGGCTCGGATCCCACGTTGCTGTGGCTGTGACGAAGGCCGGCAGCTACAGCTCCTGTTAGAGCCCTAGCCTGGGAACCTCCATATGCTACAGGTGCGGCCCTAGATAATGCAAAAAGACAAAAAAAAAAAAAAAAGAATCCAGCATTGCCAATGCAATGGCTCTGGTCACTACTGTGGTGCAGGTTCGATCTCTGGACCAGGAACTTCCACAAGCCTTAGGCATAGATTAAAAAAGGAAAACAAAAAGGCATTCCCATTGTGGCCCAGCAGGTTAAGAACCCAACTAGTATCCATGAGGACGCAGGTGTGATCCCTGGCCTAGCTTAGTGAGTTAACAATCCAGTGTTGTCACAAGCTGTGGCACAGGCCAGCAGCTGCTGTTCTGATTTGACCCCTCGCCTGGGTATTTCCATATGCCACAGGTACAGCCCTAAAAAGATTAAAAAAAAAAAAAGTTTTGGGGGAAAGAACTTTCAGGGCCAGGTATCTGGCCACACCACGGCAGCAACCTGAGGCACTGTGTGGTGATAATACTGGATCCTTAACCTGCTGGGCCAACAATCTTAAATATTCTTAACCATCTTAAATTTCATTTTCTTTTTCGGCCACACCCAAGGTATATGGAAGTTCCCGGGTCGGGGTCAAACCTAAGCCACAGCTATATCCTACGCCTCATCTACAGCAACGCTAGACCCTTAACCCACTGTGCCAGGCTGGGAATCAAGCCCACGCTATCCCAGAGATAAAGCCAGATCCTTAACCTACTGCACCACGGCAGTAACTCCTCATCCATCTTAAATATTCTTATCCATCTTATTAGTGTTATTTGAGCTTATAACCATAGATATACTTAGATACATATATTTTGCACATGAAGTAATTATTACCACTGAAATACAACCACCACAAGCCACAGGTAATACCTTGGGGTAAGGAAAGTTGCTCCTGTAGCCTCTCCTGAGAAAGGAGTCCCAAGTAGCTGAGAACAACATACTTTGTTTCATAGTGAAATCCTAGAGGCACAGTAGTAGAGGACGCCATGGGGTTGGCTGGAGGCTCCACAAAGGTCCACTTACAGATGCGTAAAACCTAAAAATATAAAAGTATTTTTTCAGTTTAAAGTTTATTACATTTTTCCGTTGACTCCAATTATTCAACTAAGCACCGAAATAAGTATTTGAGACTTTTCTTCTCAGTAAGCTTTGAAAAATATAACTTTAATTTACTTACAAGTAGTAAATCTGTTTATTCAGATTTCAGATGAAAAGCAAATTTCTCTATCTCTCCCTACCTACTCTATTTTCACCTCTGTGGCAAAAATTTGAGCTATGCCCCCCTCCCCCCTCCCCAACTGCAACTATATGTTCTCTTACTTTTTTTTACTTTGTCTTCTTTTTTTCTTTTGTAGGGCCATACTCATAGCATATGGAGGTTCCCTGGATAGGGGTCTAATCGGAGCTGTAGCTGCCGGCCTACACCACAGCCACAGCAACGCGGGATCCAAGCCGTGTCTGCAGCCTACACCACAGCTCACAGCAATGCCAGATCCTTAACCCACTAAGCGAAGCCAGGGATCGAACCTGCAACCTCATGGTTCCTAGTCGGATTCGTTAACCACTGCGCCACGATGGGAACTCCTTCTCTTATTTCTTTTACCAATAAAGCCCCCTAATTTTCAGCTAGGTCCATGTCCACACAGCCACAGACTATATCTCCCATTTCATTTGCAGCTTCACGTAATACTTGATTAGTCTGAGCCCTTGTTGAAGAGATTCAGAATAAAGTGGCCTGAACAACAGTCCAGAGGCAAGTGATCAAGGCTCAGGTCACTGCTGTATTGTGGGATCGATCCCTGGCTTGGGAACTTCCACATGCCATGGGCTCGGCCCCACCAAAAAAAAAAAAAAAAGATATAAATGAACTTACTACAAAACAAAAATAGACTCAGATAAAGAAAACAAACTTATGGTTACCAAAGGGGAAGACAGGGAGTAAACTGGGAAGTTGGCATTAAAAGACTCACACTACTATAGGAGTTCCCGTCGTGGCTCAACCAACTAAGGGTTGCAGGTTCCACCTCTGACCTTGCTCAGTGGGTTAAGGATCTGGCATTGCCATGAGCTGTGGTGTAGGTTGCAGACTCTGTTCAGATCTGGCATTGCTGTGGCTGTGGCACAGGCCAACAGCTGGAGCTAGGATTTGACCCCTAGCCTGGGAACCTCCATATGCTGCAAGTGCGGCCCTAAAATGCAAAAAAAAATAAAATGTGGCACAAACGAACTTATCTACAAAACAGAAACAGACTCACAGACACAGATAGTAGACTTGTGGCTGCCAAAGGGGAGGGAGAGGGTGGATGGGAAGTTTGGTGTTAGTAGATACAAACTACAGAAGAGATAAGCAATGAGGTCCTGCTGTACAGCACAGGGAATTATACCCAGTCTCTTGGGATAGACCATGATGGAAGATAATATAAGCAACAGTGCGTATATATTTATTTATGAACAGGTCACTTTGTTGTACAGCAGAAATTGGCACAACACTGTAAATCAACTATACTTTAATAAAAAAGGGGAGGGAAATTAGAGACAATGCCCCTAGAGCCCAGAGACCCTGTTTGTCTTATTCACTGCTGTATTCTCCATACATACATGCACAGTATGTGAAACACAAATATTCATTGGCTAGCAAAAAAAAAAGTTCACTGAGTTCCTAAATTGGATTTTTTTTTGTCTTTTTAGGGTCGCACCCATGGCACATAGAGGTTCCCAGGCTAGAGGTCAAATCGGCGCTATAGCTGCTGGCCTACACCACAGCCACAGCAATGCGGTATCTGAGCCCTGTCTGCGACCTACACAACTCCCAGCAATGCCGGGTCCTTAAACCACTGAGCAAGGCCAGGGATCGAACCTGCATCCTCATGGATGCTAGTCAGAGTCATTTCCACTGAGCCACGACAGGAACTCCCAAATTGAATTTTTAACCTAGTACTCTTCGTATTTTCTTACAAATCCCAACTGCTTAACCATAAGCACAATCTTAACTGTGCATTTCATAATTCTCCTTATTTCTACTCAGCATCATATTCAAAACAAAGCCCTCAGCTATAGTACACGTTAGTATCCATAAGTCCATATACTTGGTGAATGAGTCTTTTTTTTTTTGGCCACACCCAAGGCATATGGAAATTCTTGGGCAAGGGATCAAACCCGAGCCACAGCAGTGACATCAGATCATTAACCTGCTGAGCCACCAGGGAACTCCATTTGGTTTGTTTTGTGATGAACGATTCTTACAGTCATTTTTTAATGAGTCACACTAATGGAGATGATAACCATACACACCTCAACCATTTAAGTTTAGTTGTACAGTCTTTAGGTTTTAAATGTGTCTCTGACATTCTAGTCATAAACACAGCAGACCCACAGGATAAAATATCCATCCAACTCTTCTAGCTTTGCCTGAGCTTCCAATTTTGTCAGGCCTTTGTGTAAGTGATGGGCAGGTAAACCTCAGAACTACTACTGTATGCCCGCAACACAGGGAATATAGTCGGTATTTTACAACGACAAATGGAATATAACTTCTAAAAACTGTGAATCACTATATTGTCCACCTGTAACATACACTGTACGTCAACTATACTGCAATTATAAGTTAAAAATAATTCTATTATAAACTAGTGTATTTGTATTAAACTACAACTTCTCAAAGGCATTGAGAAGATGCCAAATGTAAATTCCACAGCACTACTACAGGGTATTTTGGGAAGAAAGGACACCCATTTCCTCCGCCACATTCTGGAGTGACTGATCAGCATACTGAACAACAGGTTCTTGCACTTCTAACAAATATCATAAATTACACCTGCAAGAGATCTCTACTGCCCTTTCTTTTACTTTCTTTTTTTTTTGGCCAGGCAAAAAAAAAAAGACAAAGGAAATAGAGAAAGTTCCCAGGCCAGGGATCAAACCCGAGCCACAGCAGTGACATGCTCGATCCTCAACTGATAGGACAGTGGGGAAGTCCATATTTCTGAAGCACTTTTTTCCACGTTATCACAATAATCCTCCATTATCAGAAGGAAAAGGAAACAGTCTCAACTTCATCCTCCATATTAGAAGGAAAAAAAAACAGTCTCAACTCTATTGATGGAAAAACAAAAATAAGAATTTTTTTGCCCCAAATCATACAGCTAGTTAACTGTGCAGCCACTTGGCTGAGTATATCCTCTTTTGCTCCAAACTCTTAGCCTTTACCTACATTCATTCAACACAAATTTACTGTAAGCCAGGCAACATGCTGGGTGAGAGGAATGCAGGAAGAGGGAGTTCCCTTGTAGTGCAGCAGGTCAAGGATCCAGTGTTGTCACTGCAGAGGCTCAGGTCCCAGGCCTGGGAACTTCCACAAGCCTTGGGTGCAGGCAAAAAAAAAAAAGGGGGGGAAAGAAAAAGAAAAAACTAAAATGATGAGGACACAGTTTCTTTTACTCTTTAAATTTTATCTAGAACTCTTCAGAATTCAAATTAAGTATATGTGTTCTGGGATCAAGAAGTGATTAAATACAAGAATGTTCTTAGATATAAAAACTCCTACTTTTTGCACAGTTATAAGCTACTGAACATAGCTGTATTACCCCACTGTTTCTTTTTCTGCCTTACACCTTCAGTTTGTTCTCCTCAAGTTACAGGAAGCTGTCAGCCAGATGGACAAGCTGAGGAAGCTGGGGGTAACTTAATCCTGTGTTTATACATTTGGTGGCATCTCCAAAACACCCATGATCCTTCAGCAACAAATGTAACATCCACAATCTTACAATAAGTGGTTTGTTTTTTTTTTGGCAGCCAAAAAAGAAAAAACAAGAAAACAAAGCCAGCAACTTCTAGCACCTGCCTCAGAAATACTTAAGACTATCACATCTATGCTGTATTCCTTAAGCCCATAGACCCATAACAGGAACACATTACAATTTATCCTGTTATAATTCAATTATTCCAGGAAGCTTTGTTTTTAGACCACTTTCTTTCACTAGTATTGTAATGAAATAAGACTGTTAAATACTCCAGTAGTATGGGATCTGAATATTCATAATTGTAGATTATAAAGAGAAAAGTGAAAATCCACAGATAATTGTCACAAATGAAAAATACAGAGTTTTAAACAAAGTCCCCTGATTCTCAGATTCTAGTCTCCAGACCCATTGGCGGTTTGAGGGAAAAAAAATTTTTTAAAGTTCTACAATTTAACAGTAAGTCCAATAACTTCATTTTTTCAATCCATACCTTATTAGCTTTTATGGAATTCTAGAGCTTTTTCTGAAAATTACATAATCCTACTAAAAACTGTGAAACTGCATAAAGTTTACCCAAAAGTCCACCTGAGAAATACCACTGAGCAAGAAATACCACTCAGCAGATACTAAATATGTTCATATACGCTATCCCTTTCCAACTGAAACATGCCTAATTGAAGATGCTAGTTCAATCCTATGTTAAGAGCTGTTCAAGGAGTTCCCATTGTGGTTCAGCGATAATGAACCTGACTAGTACCCATAAGGACTTGGGTTCGATCCCTAGCCTTGCTCAGTGGGTTAAGGATCTGGCGTTGCTGTGAGCTGTGGTGTAGGTCACAGATGCAGTTCCGATTCTAGTCCTAGGATGGGAACTTCCTATGCCTTGGGTGCGGCCCTAATAAAAAAAAAAAAGCTGTTCGAAAACATTTCCACTTAGCAGTTGGCACTGCAAGATAACATACTTAGAGAACATCTCCCCACAAACATATACTCGGACTTTCACAATAAGTCAAATAAGCTTCCCATATATGTGTAAAAAGCTTGTGTAAAAGGGAGACATATAAGTCAGTTACTCTGCTCCACTTCTAAGTATATGCAATAGAGAAATGAAAACACAATGTCTACACAAAGCATGTGCTATGACACAAATGGTCAAAGCAGCATTACATACAACAACCAAATAGTGGAAATAACTGCCCATCAAATGATGAATTTTAAAAAATATAGTCTGCTTAAACTGTGCAATATTACATGGCCGTAAAAAGGAATGAAATGGCAATACCTACTACAACTTGGAAGTAAAAGAAACCAGTCACAAAAGACTACGTAGTGTGTATTTCTGTTTATATGAACTATCCAGAATTGGCATATCTGTAGAGACAGCAAGTGTGGTTGCCTAGGTGGGAGAGAGTGGGAATAAAATGGTGGAGTTTCCCCTGTGGCTCAGTGGAATAAGAATCCAATTGCAGCAGCTGAGGTCACTCTGGAGGAGCAGATTTGATCCCCAGCCTGGTGCAGTGAGTTAAAACAATCCAGCATTGCTGCAGCTGAGAGGGTATGCCACAGCTGTGTCTCAGATTCAATCCCAGACCTAGGAACTTCATATGCCATGGATCCAGCCATAAAAATAAAAATTTAAAAAAAGAATGACTAGTAACATGGGTACTAGGTTTCTTTTGAAAATGATGAATATTGCTGTGATAGCTGCACACCCTGTGACTACACATGTAGACATGTGTAAGACTGTTATCTCAGTAAAGCCATTAAAAAAAAAAAATCACCTACTCTGAAAATAGCCCCCTCCCTTCAACTCCTTAATGTATGAACTCTGTTAAGAACTCTTGGAAGTTACCCTGTGGTGCAGTGGGTTAAGGATCCTGGTTTGCTACAGCTGTAGTGCAGATCTCAACCGCCTGGAAGATTCGTTCCCTGACCTCGAAGCCCTAACAGGGCAACTTCTGAATGCCGCAGGTGTAGCCAAAAAAAAAAAAAAAAAATCACGTTGAAAAAAAATAAGAGGATGGCGGTTAAAACTTTTGTACATCTCAAATATTTCACAAGAGAAACATTCTTAATTATTACCGTTGCAAACCACTTGTTCTAAAACCTCAGAATATTAAGACATGCAGTAAATACCAATCGACGTGTGCTAATGAGAACCTTTTCTCTACAAAACTAACTGGACGGAATCTTAAGGGTTCTTCAATTGAATTCAACTACTGGGCAATTTCTAATTTCATAAGAAATTTAATCATGTGAAAAAAAATACTGAGAGTAGTACCTAACCAATCAGAGTAGAAGGATTTTCAAAGTCCCTGACGACCTATTATTAAACGAAGAATATTTCATAAGTTTAAATATTTTCAATATGCGCTGTATATTTTTTATTCAACGTAGTATATGAGGTATAAACAGTTCACTACCTACACAAATATTTTAATTTTCTGGGAGATTAAGAAAAGAAGGTACTAGAAGGGTGTGGCAACTCATCCAAGGTCACACAACAAGTCAGGGCAGAGATCAACATTCTGGTTTAGACCAACCCTCCCAGGGAAATGGCACTGACAGCTTCCAGAAAGACTTGTTTTGCTCTACACCGCTGAGGAAAAGAGAAGGGGGAAGACTATCCCTTTAGTTTAAAACTTGTACATAGAAAAAGGGAGCTGGCTCGCAGTAAACGCGCACTCGTGCAGGCAGGGCCAGAAGCCCCATCTCCCGCCGGGTTAAAGCCTCCGCTCAGAAAGTCCGGGAGTTTTCCTTCACAGGCGGCACGAAGGAAAAGAAATGTGGGGTCTCCTTCGGATGTGGGGAGAAAAACCAACAGAAGAAACGACCTAGTGTTACCCGTTCCGCCTCCAAGAGTGGGAGGAAAAAAACAAACGAAATAATAAAAATAACAGAGATAGCGGCGTCGGATCCGCCAGGAGGGGAACCGGGAACATCGAGAAGCAGCTGCCCGACCAGCTGGCGGGGAGCCAGGCCGCGAACCCTGTGCACGCACCCTCCCGCCCGAGGCCCACCCCAACCCGCGCCGAGCCTGGACAGGTCTGCTGGGCAGCGGGTAGAAGAGGCCGAGCCACCGCCTCGGACGACCTCGCACCTCAGCCCCCCACTCTCGTCCTCACCCGCGACGGCCTCGGGACGCCCCGAATGGAGCATAGAAGGGGAGCGCACTCGGTTTGCCCGCAACCCCTGCTCCCTCACCTGGCCCGGGCCCCTGCCCCAGAAAAGGTGAAAGACGCGACGGCGGCAGTGGCTGCTCCCAACAGAAACCCTCGGCGGTGGTGGAGGCGGCGGCTCCAACCCACAGCCCTAATCTACCGCCGCCGCCATGTTGGCGGGTGACGTCACCCAGCGTGCTTCCGTCACCGCCAGCGTCAGGGCGGGGCGCTGGGCGCGCCGCAAGGGGGCGGATCCGCACGCCGAGAGAGCTGGAGGTTTCTTTGCGCAAACGTGATCCGGAAGAGCCACCCTCTCCTGACCCGCTCGCAGCTCTGTGGTTCCGGATGCTAGCACCCGTGGAACCCTAGGAATGAGGCTGACTCCGTACCCGGCCTGGATAGCTGCTGCTCTGGGGAAGCTGGGCCTTGGGGGTGGGGCAGCAGGGCATCGCGAAGGAGGAGCGCCTTTGGGTTTCCGCTAACCCGCTCTGTCCTGAGCCCGCCACACCATCCTCCACCACCTCTTCCCCGCCCCCGCATTCGAATGAAGGGCGGTGCGGTGTCTCAGCTGTGTTCTAGGGGAGCCACGGCGTCCATGCGCACATGACACTACCTGGGAGGAGGAGCTGGAAGGCTGAGGATAACAGCCTGGCGGGGCGTGACTGCCAGCGGGGTCCAGGGTTTCTTTTTGGGGTGATGAAGATGGCCTCACGCTGGTGGTGGTTGTGCACCTCTGTGAATAAACTAGAAGCCATTTAATGGAACCCTTCAGATGGATCCTTGACCGTAGGGTCAAGGATCCATCGTTGGCACTGATGTGGCTCTGCTTGGATTCCTGGCCCAGGAACTTCCACATGCCCTGGGTGCAGCCTAAAAATGAAAATAAAAAAAGCTGTGAAAAAAGGAAGTGATTTGGGGGTGGGGGGATGCACTGTGGGTTTGGGATACAAAATCTGTAAAATTGACTTGTGATGATTTATGTACACCTATAATTGAAATAAAATTCATTAAAAATAAAAACTGCTATTTAAAAAAAGGAAAAAAAGGAAGTGATTAAAAACCTCAACTGATAAGAAGGTGGGTGGCAGACTAGAAAAGAAGGTTGGAGCTGGTGTCCTAAGAGGTTTTAGGCTTTAGTGACTGAAAAATCGGGTGGTGCTGTTAATGGTGAAGTCAGAGATTTGCCAAGGAGAGACTCAGTGAACTAAGAAAACTATCAGTAATTCCCTATTAGTACCTAATAACAAGGTCATCTTTTTTAATGGCTCTACCTGTGGCATATGGAGGTTCCCTGGCAAGGAGGGGTCCATTGGAGCCGCAGCTGGAACCTATGCTGCAGCAGATCCTTTATCTGCTGAGCAAGGCGAAGGGTGGAACCGCATCCTCACAGATAATCAGGTTCTTTTTTTTTTTTTTTGGTCTTTTTGCCTTTTCTAGGGCCACACGGCGGCATATGGAGGTTCCCAGGCTATGGGTCTAATCGGAGCTGTAGCTGCTGGCCTATGCCACAGCAACGTGGGATCCGAGCCGTGTCTGCAACCTACACAGTTCATGGCAATGCCGGATCCTTAACCCACTGAGTGATACCAGGGATAGAACCCACAACCTCATGGTTCCTAGTCAGGTTCGTTAACCACTGAGGCACGAAGGGAACTCCAGAATCAGGTTCTTAACCTGCTGAGTCACAAGGGGAACTCCCAAGCAATAGTTTTTATAGTGATTTTTAAACCAGGATCGTACATTGCCTTTGGTTGTTAAATCTTTTAACAGCCTCATAGGCTTAAATTTAAAAACATTTAAGGAGTTCCCGTCATGGTACAGCAGAGACAAATCCGACTAGTAACCATGAGGTTACGGGTTCGATCCCTGGCCTAGCTCAGTGGGTCAGGGATCCAGTGTTGCCATGAGCTGTGGTGTAAGCTGCAGAGGAGGCTCAGATCCTCTGTTACTGTGGCTGTGGTGTAGGCCAGCAGCTGTAGCTCTGATTCAACCCCTAGCCTGGGAACTTACATATGCTGCGGATGCAGCCCTAAAAAGCAAAAAAAAGGAAAAAAACACTTGAGGGAGTTCCTGTTGTGGCTCAGAGGAAACAAATCCAACGAGTATCCATAAGGATTGCAAGTTCCATCCATGGCCTTGCTCAGTGGGTTGAGGATCCGGCATTGTAATGAGCTGTGTTGTAGGTTGCAGAGGTAGTTCAGATCCAGCGTTGCGGTGGCTCTGGTGTAGGCACCTGTAGTTCTGATTCAACCCCTATTCTGGGAACTTCCCTATGCCACAAGTATGGCCCTAAAAAAAGCAAAAAAATAAAAACATTTGGAGTTCCTTTCGTGGCACAGCAGAAACAAATTTGACTAGGAACTATGAGGCTGTGGGTTCCATCCCTGGCCTCGCTCAGTGGGTTAAGGATCCTGTGTTGCTGTGAGTCGTAGTGTAGGTTGCAGACGCAGCTCGGATCTGGCATTGCTGTGGCAAAGGCTGCAGCTGTAGCTCCGATTTGACCCCTCCATATGCCGAGGGTGCGATTCTGAAAAGCAAAAAAAAAACTAACTTTTTGGAGTTCCAGGTGGTTCAGGGGGTTGGGGGTCCAGTGTTGTCACTGTCATGACTGGGTTGCTGCTGTGGCATGGGTTTGATCCCTAGTCCCAGAACTTCCACATGGCATGGACACAGCCAAAAAAATATGTATATATATTATATACAATGGAAATTGCCAGCAATAAAACCAAAGTGAACCACTGATATATGTGACAATATGGATTAATCTCAAAAGAATTGTATTGAGTGAAAGAAGCCAAACACAAAAATGTACATCTGTGTGATTCAATCTATTTGAATTTCAGGAACAGGCAAATTCAATAAAAAATAATGGTTTTAGGAGTTCCCGTTGTGGCTCAGCAGAAATAAGCCTGACTAGTATCCATGAAGATGTGGGTTCCATCACTGGTTCCGTTGAAGGGGTTAAGGATCCAGCATTGCAGAGAGCTCTGGTGTAGTTTGTAGACGTGGCTCAGATCCTGCATTGCTGTGGCTGTGGTGTAGGCCCGCAGCTGTAGCTCCGATTCAATCTCTAGCCTGGAAATTTCCATATGCCACATCTGTGGCCCTAAAAAGAAAAAAAAAATAATGGTTATAGAAGTCAGCACTGGTAACTGAGAGTAAGGGATCGATTAGAAAAGAACTTACTTCCTGGGTTGATGATATGGTGTAATTACACAGTGTCAGAAGTCATCTAATTGTACTTTGTAGGTCTATGCAGCTTATTGTATGTAAATTTCAAAAAAGCCCACAGTAAATAATCCTGTGTAGTTAGGTTACCAATTTGATATATGTTAGGTAAATTTCTTTCACATTGCTTTCAGTTTTAGGGTTTGCTTTTTTTCTCCTTTTTCCATTTTTTTAACGTATACCAAAGGGACAGCATTTAGGCCAGTGGAATAGAATAGAAAGTCCAAAATGGTCAATTGAGGGAGTTCCTGTAGTTCAGTGGTATCAACCCAACTAGCATCCATGAGGACAAGGGTTCAATCCCTAGCCTCAGGGGGTTAAGGATCCAGTGTTGCCATTGCCATGAGCTGCAGTATAGGTCACACATGTGCCTTGGATCTGGCGTGGGCCAGCAGCTACAGCTGCAATTCCATTCCTAGCCTGGGAACTTCCATATGCCAAAAGTGTGGCCTTAAAAAGCAAAAAACAAAACAATGGTCAATTGATTTCCGACAGGGACAATTCAATGGAGAAAGGGATAGTCTTTGCACCAGATAGTGTAAAATAACATAGTCCTTTTACAGAAATTATTTGACTTTAATCATAAGCACTTCACTTTTTTCTACTGGGGTGTGTGTGTTTTCCACAGTCCTAGACTGCAGCCTGATGGTAGGTATAAAATCTGAACTCTAGATTCCACCTGTTTTATTCATTGTCATTCATCATTAACTTATTGGACACCTACTATGTTTGTGCCTGGCAGTGTGCTGGATGCCAACAAAAACCATGACATGGCACCTGTACTGTACAAAAACATAAAAATGAAAAAATTAAAATAGTTTAAAATTGTGGTGTGTCCTGAAGTAGAGAATTAAGGTGAAAGGGTGTTCATGGAAAGCTCTCTCCACGGAGGGGATATTTGAAGTTGAGACCTAAAGAATGAAAACCAAGGGGCAAGTTCAAGAAAAGATCTTCTTAGGCAAAAAGCTTGAAAAGATACCAGTAAAGCTTTGAGCTGGTGAGAGAGGGAAAAGGAATGATGGGAATGATCTGTAGGCAGGGCCAGGTCAGCACATGCAAGCCACTGGAGGTTATAAATTAGGGAGTGACAAGAGGTCATCGAGGTTTGAAATCATTCTTTGAGATGTGGAAAATTGGTTGGAGGAGTTCCCGTTGTGGCGCAGCGGTTAACGAATCCGACTAGGAACCATGAGGTTGCAGGTTTGATCCCTGGCCTTGTTCAGTGGGTTAAGGATCCAGTGTTGCCATGAGCTGTGGTGTAGGTCGCAGACGCGGCTCAGACCCTGCGTTGCTGTGGCTGCGGTGTAGGCTGGCGGCTAACAGATCCAATAAGACCCCTAGCCTGGGAACCTCCACATGCTGCGGGTGTGGCCCTAAAAAAAAAAAAAATGACAAAAAGGCAAAAAAAAAAATTGGTTGGAAAGGGGTAAAAAGTGCAAGCACCTAAGGTGGACTTTCACTACTTTCTGCTACCTTTCATTTTTTTCTTTCTAAAATTAATTCAACAAAGTCGGGATTTCCATCCTCCTCTGGTTTCTGTCCCTGCGCACACTCCGCAGCAAACAAACTGAAGAGCTGGCACATCTACTCTGCTGACTCAACCTCTAGGTAAACCACAGACTGAGGCCTTGGCTTGGGAGCAGGTAAGAGGAGGAGCACACAAACCATCTCTACATGACTCATCAGACAGGAATTTAGGCCTGTAGCTGGGTGAAGCCATGTAAATAGGCTCATCTGGGAGTGGGGTTTTTTAAATTCATCTGAAAATCTGTTTCAGTAAATCTTCATAAGACCTAAGCTAGTATAGGAAAAAATTGGATTTGGAAAACTACCAACTAGTTAATATTTGCACATACTCATAGTAACTTTTTCATTCCCACTTCACTCAGTGAAGCTTACCACATTCTTATCAGATAACACCTGGCCTATTCCTCAGTGAATCAGCAAAATACTATAGGAGCTAGGTGTAAGAGCATTTACACACAGGGGAGAGGAAAGCTGCACAAACGGGGATGGTAACTATATTTTATTTTAACAAGGAACACTTTTATTTTAAAAAGGAAGTCTTGGAGTTCCCATTGTGGCGCAGCGGAAACCAATCCAACTAGGAACCGTGAGGTTGCAGGTTTGATCCCTGGTCTTGTTCAGTGGGTTAAGGATCTGGCGTTGCAGTGAGCTGTGGTGTAGGTCACAGATATGGCTTGGATCCCACGTTGCTGTGGCATAGGCCAGCAGCTACAGCTCCAATTGGACCCCAGCCTGAGAACCTCCATATGCCACAGGTGTGGCCCTAAAAAGCAAAAAAAAAAAAAAAGAAAGAAAAAAAGTCGTAAGGCAAGTGTTAATTGTCAGCTCTGGGTGATGGTACATGACACATGGTATTTGAATTATTCTCTGTACTTTCTTTTTTTTTATGTCTGAAAGTAATAATCATAAAATTCAACTCTTTTCCAAAAACCAAAAGCAGTGATCTGGGTAGTGCTACATCTGATTGATCACTCATTTAATAAATGATTACTCATGTATTAGATTGCTGCTACCCCCTCTCCAGCCCCAGTTATTTGCAGAACATTGTAAAAATAAATGGGAGGAGGGGTTTTAATAGAAATTAGTGAGGGAGTTCC
>PVHT021183649.1:2292062-2333688 GCA_004024745.2 Catagonus wagneri
AAATTAGTGAGGGAGTTCCAGCTGTGGCTCAGCAAGGTTCTTAAAATCTGACTAGTATCTATGAGGATGTGGGTTGGATCCCTGGCCTCCCTCAGTGGGTTAAGGATCTGGTGTTGCCATGAGCTATAGTGTAGGTCACAGATGCAGCTTGGATCTGGCATGGCTGTAGCTGTGGCATAGGCCAGCACTGCAGCTCTGATTCGACCCTTAGCTTGGGAACTTCCATGTGCTGCAGGTGTGGCCCTAACATAGGATGCCAGAGGGGATACAGGTTCCTGTCTTCGAGATGGTGCAAAAACTAACTAGATGAGAAAGAAATCTAGCTCAGGCTCAGATTTGATGCCTGGCCTGGGAAATTCCATATACCTAGGGGTCAGCCAAAAAGAAAAGAAAAAATAAAAAAGAAACAAAAGGAGCCTTAAAAATGTGTGTGCCATTACCATTAAAAGGACAAACTGTCATGTATTTTCTTTTGTCTTTTTTTTTGTCTTTTTGCCTTTTCTAGGGACGCACCTGTGGCATATGGAGGTTCCCAGGCTAGGGATCTAACAGGAGCTGTAGCTGCCGGCCTTTGCCGCAGCCACAGCAACTTGGGATCCAAGCTGCGTCTGCAACCTACACCACAGCTCACGGCAACGCCGGATCCTTAACCCACTGAGCAAGGCTAGGGATTGAACCCGCAACCTCATGGTTCCTAGTCGGATTCGTTAACCACTGAGCCACGATGAGAACTCCTGTAATGTATTTTCTGATTTAAAGTACTGAGGACACACTATCACACATGCAGTTCTCCTTCGGTAATCATAACCTGAGTGTAATTATGAGGAAACTATCAGAGAAAGCCAAATGGAGGGATCTTCTAAAGCAATTCAGATGTCTAGTGCTCTCCAGAAACATCACTATAAGGAAAGACAGTCTGAGGAAATATTACATATTAAAAGAGACTGAAAAGACAAGGTCATTAATACCATAGGTGACTTGGATTGGATCCTGAATCAGAAAAAAAAAAAAATTGCTACAAGGAATATCAGTGAGACATAAGGCAAAATTCGAACATGGGCTTGTTAAATTTCCTGAATTTGATCAATGTATAATCTTAGCCCTAGGAAACACATCTTGAACTATTTAGAATAATGACTCACATATAGATACACATATGAAAAATGATAAAAATAGCAAAATACTAACAACTGGTGGATCTAAGAGAGGGGAGTTCATTGAACTATCCTTTTTTTTTTTTTGGTCTTTTTAGGACCACACCCGCAGCATATAGAGGTTCCCAGGCCAGGGACTGAATCTGAGCTGTAGCCACCGGACTTATGCCACAGCCACAGAAACGCCAGATCCGAGCAGCGTCTGCGACCTACACCACAGCTCATGGCAACGCAAGATCCTTAACCCACTGAGCAAGGCCAGGCATCGAACCCACAACTTCATGGTTCCTAGTCGGATTCGTTAACCAGTGAGCCACGACGGGAACTCCTGAACTATTCTTAAATATTTTCAATTTCATAAAAATAAAAAGTTAGTAATAAAAATGTATGTGCCCTTTGGCCCATAATTCTATTGCAAGAATCTATTCTAAAAAAAAAAAAAAATATGTTTTCGAAGTTCTCTGGCTTTGGAGTTCCTGTCGTGGCTCAACGGTAACGAACCCAAATAGTATCCATGAGGACTCGGGTTTGATCCTTGGCCTCACTCAGTGGGTTAAGGATCCCGCATCACTTTGAGCTGTGGTGTAGGCTGGCAGTTGCAGCTCCGATTCAATCCCTAGCCTGGGAAATTCTCTATGCTCCGATTTAATCCCTAGCCTGGGAAATTCTCTATGCTGGGGGTGCTGTCCTAAAGGAAAAAAAGAAGCTTTCTGGCTTTGTAAGATGGGGACTCGGAGCAAGTAAGTCTGGAAGAATTTCTGCCCTAATTTTCTTTCTTTTTTCTCATTTGCCCACCCCGCCACACATGCAGTTCTAGGGCCAGGGATCAGCTCTGAGCTATAGTTGTGACCTAAGCCACAGCTACAGCAATGCTGGATCCTTAACCCGCTGTGCCAGGCCAGGAATCAAACCTGAGTCCCCGCGCTCCAGAGACCCCACCAACCCCGTTGCACCACTGCAGGAACCCCTGCCCTAATTTTCTGAACCTGGGATGATGTTGAAAAATGCACAAGCTCATTAGGAAGAATTCCAAATAAGTAGGTAGTCCACCCTAGAGAAGGTGGAGCTTAAGCATGGGTTGCACATAGTTTGTCTTTCCAAAAGGTATGGAAAGCGCAAAAAGAGTAACTTTTCAGTGAAAACTTTTAGAGAAACCACTCTGGCTGATCACTGCTTCAAGGACACTGATCAAGGGCAACGAACAGTCAAAAATCACCTTGTCAGAATGAATCCTTGATGCGCTCAAAAACAGCACTTTTCCTCTGTGCTCTTCCTCCCTCAAACCCACAACCACTGAATCACGTGAAAATCCCCAAAGAGGAGTTCCCTTCGTGGCTCAGTGGTTAACGAATCCCACTAGGAACCATGAGGTTGCGGGTTTGGTCCCTGGCCTTTCTCAGTGGGTTAAGGATCCAGCGTTGCCGTGAGCTGTGGTGAAGGTTGCAGACGCGGCTCAGATCCCGCGTTGCTGTGGCTGTGGTGAAGGCCAGAGGCTACAGCTGTTAGACCCCTAGCCTGGGAACCTCCATATGCCTCGGGTGCGGCTCTACATAAAAAGACAAAAAAAAAAAAAATCCCCAAAGAGGTGCGTCTAGTATATACCTAACAGCATTCCTCAAAGTGTGAAGATCATCAAAAAGCAAAGACTTGTAAACTGTCACCCTCAAGAAGAAACTTAGAGGGTAGTTTCCGTCGTGGCAAAGCAGTTAACGAATCTGATTAGGAGCCATGAGGTTGTGTGTTCAGTACCTGGCCTTGCTCAGTGGGTTAATGATCTGGCGTTGCCGTGAGCTGTGGTGTAGGTCGCAGACGCAGCTCAGATCTGGCATTGCTGTGGCTTAGGCCGGCAGCTGTAGCTCCGATTTAACCCCTAGCCTAGGAACCTCCATAAAAAACAAACAAAAAAAAAAGAGAGAGAGAGATTAGAAGAAATTTAGGAGACAGGGCGGCCTTAAAAAACAAAAAACAACAAAAAAGAAGAAACTTAGGAGACAGTTCGACTAAATGAAAGACATATTCTGGGACTGGATCCTGGAACAGAGAAGAACATCTGGGGAAAACTAAGGAAATCGGTTAGACCGTGGGCTTCAGTCCTTACGTCAGCGTGGTTAATGAAATGTAACAAACCTGCCCCAGAAAGACAGGAACTTAGTAACAGGGGAAACTGAGCTCAAGTTTTCCGTAAATCTGAAACTGCCCTAAAAAAAGACCTGTTAATAAAATATTGCTATATCTGCTTCCATGAGGGCCAGGAAAGTGAAATAAATTCTGGTGGGCATAAATAAACAAAAAAAAGGGCTGTAAATGTAAATGTTCATGAAACCTTAGGCACTGACGCCGACCTACCCTCTGGCCAAAGGAAGAGGCCCCCAGAGGTCAGGAGAAGTCACGAGAAGTCACAAGCAAGCAGCTGCCAGGGGGTGGAGGCGGGGCGGGACTTCCGGACTTCTCTCTCCCTACTCGCTGGGTCGAGCGCTGTCAACGGCGGAAACCGGAAGTTGTTCTCACAAAACAGAGAGGCCGGAAGCTGCGCCGGCTTTTCTCCCATCTTCGTCGGAGATTCTTGTCAGATTTGAGCTCCGGCCGGTATCCCGTAGTCTCACGTCGCTTGCGCTATGGCTCTCAGCGATGCCGACGTGCAGAAGCAGGTAAGAGTTGTGCTGGGCCCCGGAAGGCAGGGCGGCTTAACCCTGGGCCTGCAGGAACCTTGCGGCGGCCTTGTGGATTAGCCTTCCCAGTATTCGGGACCCTGCCTCAGTTGCCAGGCTCTCGGCTGTGACCGCATTTTGAGCCTGTGCGCGTCAGGGCCCTGCATTGTGTGTGAGGGCATGCGGCTAGCCCTGAGGTCGCGGCGCTGCTGTGCGCCGTGGAGTTAGCGGGCGCGGGCGTTGACCGGTCTAGGCCGGCCTTGGTTGAAGGGCGCTCAAAGCCGCAATTTGGAGAACTGAGTGGTTCTTTCTGCAGTTCTGGGAAAACTCTGACTAACGCTCACACACTGCCTTGTGAATCTTAGGTGAGCAATGCGGTGCTTTTTCCTTGGATGTTTCCATTTCCTTCAACACGACTTGGGTTTTATGCGTAACCTAATATGCCTTAAGAAGTGTGGAGTTTTTTTCGGTGGTTCTTAGGCTAGTCCCAGAGAGTTAACAACAAGTACCTTCTGTGGGGAAGTTTAATTGATGTTACCACGTGCATACAGAACGGGGGGTGCGGGGGAAGGGTTTGAACATTGATTACTCCTGGTTCTGAGTTTTACTGTAGGAGAAGCGATGCAGTGCCCTCCACGCAGTGGTCAGTAGACTCTAGTACCAGTTCTCTTCCTTCTCTGTTCCTTCATCTTCTCGCTTGTTATGATGTATTGAAAACTAAGGCTTCCCCAGAAAATATACTTTATAAAGGTAAAGCAGTGAATCTAGATCAAAGTCGTTTTTTCTTTCTGTAAATTAGAAAGAATGTAGAGATCTGTCTATATTTGTTCCCCTTCACACTACATATAGGGTCAGGGCAGTGCCTACATTCCCTGTATTTTCAGCAGTGACTAGGCCACGTACCAAACACATAGTGTGTGCTTATAAATCGTGAACTTCCTGATTTCTTCTTCCCCACCATGTTACAGTATTTGGATATGTTGCTTTTCTGCCTGGGGAGTAAGGTCATTTATTTCATCAAAGTTTTGAAGGAATCTGACTACAAAAAAATGTAAAATCCAGTAGCTTTGGCAAGAAGAAGAAAAGTAGTTTTTAAAGACAGATTTTTCTACTTTAGGGTTGGAGTTAAGTATCCTGAAGAGGGTGACTTTCTCTGGTTGGAACTCGTAAAGGGAGAATGTGTTTATGTTGACTGTAAATGGGCTTCTCTGACCTGGTTAAAATTAGTGTGTTTTGCTCTAGGCTGTGTTGATCTAGTCAAATCTGGTAGCAGAGAGCCCAGCACCAGTGATAAAAGCAGATAATGCAGGTTTGAATCAGAGTTCACCTCCAGAGGCCAGCATTTATAAGCACCTGTGTTGATTACTGGTTCTAAACTACTTTTAAAATTCCAAAGTGAGTACAGTGTCAATTTGAACTGAACTTGTGGACATTCCATGCCACACCACAGACACATACATGCCCAGATCTAGGGGATTTGATCTTTTAGCAAGTCCAGTGGTTTTTCTATACAATGTAGCTCTGGATTATGTACCCCAATTTTTCCAGGCTTGAGGTTTTTTAAGTATTGTATTACCTGTAAAATAGACTCTGCATAATTATTTTATTTTGGCTCCTCAAGGGTAGGGTAGCTCCTGGGAGTTCCCGTTGTGGCGCAATGGAAACAAATCCGACCGGTATCCATGAGGACGCAGGTTCGATTCCTAGTCTCGCTCATTGCGTCAGGTATTGGGTGTTGCCCCGAG
Source organism: Catagonus wagneri (assembly GCA_004024745.2). NCBI lineage: Eukaryota > Metazoa > Chordata > Mammalia > Artiodactyla > Tayassuidae > Catagonus > Catagonus wagneri. Next base: position 2,297,610 of record PVHT021183649.1, read on the forward strand.
CTGTGGCGTAGTTTGTGGATGTGGCTTGGATCCCGCGCTGCTGTAGCAGTGGCATAGGCTGGTAGCTGTGGCTTTTTGGGGCCGCACTTATGGCCTATGGAAGTTCCCAGGCTAGGGGTCAAATCGCAGCTGTAAACACTGCTGGCTTATACCACAGCAACAGTGACTTGAGATCTGAGCCACATCACATTTGCAACCTACATCACGGCAACGCCGGATCCCCAACCCACCAAGCAAGGCCAGGGCTCGAACCGAACCCACATCATTATGGATACTAATCAGATTGTTTCCACTGCACCACAATGGCAACTCCTTGAAACAAGTCTTTTCTTTTTTGGCTGCGTTCAAACCTGCTTCCTGGTGATGCAGGTACGCTGCCGATCCCATTGCGCCATAGTAGAGTCTCCACATTCTTGTGAAACAAATCCTAATTCACTTTTGTGTTTTTTTTTCCCCTTTGGCTGCACCTGTGGCATGTGACATGTGGAAATTCCTGGGGCAGGGACAGAACCTGTTGGAAGTTTCTGGGCCAGGGCCAGAACCTGTGCCACAGCAGTGATCCGAGCCACTCTGGTGATAATCCCCTGTGCCACAAGGGAGTTCTTAATTCACTCATGTACTCTTTATGGCTACCTTAAGATTTATGGTATCTTTGTGTTACAGGAGGAAGCTGGGAATTGTTTCCAGTTTCTTAAACAAAAAATACTTGGCATACCTCAGAAGGCTTGAAACTCCCAACAGATTCCCCACCCACTCCCAAAGGTTTATTGAGCACCCACTGTTGGGGCACTTGTTCATTTTTATTTGGCTGTACCCCTGGCATGTGGAAGTTCCTAGGCCAGGGGTTGCATCCAGGCTGTAGCTATGCTACAGCTGTGGCAACACTAGATCTTTAACCCACTGTGCCACAGCAGGAACAACTTCGAGTTTACCTTTATGCAGGAGAATTAATACGCTAAATGAATTAATAACCTAGAGGTTCTGCATTAAATTTTTTAATGTGCTTTTTTTTTTGTCTTTTTATGGCCACACCTGTGGCATATGGAGGTTCCCAGGCTAAGGGATGAATTGGAGCTGTAGCCTATGCCACAGCCACAGCAATAGCAACACCAGATCCCAGCTGCCTCTGCGACCTACACCATAGCTCACGGCAGCACCAGATCCTTAACCCACTGAGAGAGGCCAGGGATCGAACCTGCATCCTCATGGATGCCAGTCAGATTCGTTTCCTCTGAGCCATGATGGAAACTCCTTAATCTGCTTTAAAAAAAAAAAAAAAATTATTCCTTTCAGGTTGAGCTTCCGTGAAATGAAACTACCAGTTAGTTTGATTATGATTAGCAGTGTTGCTTGTGTATTCATTCTGGTATGTTTTACACCTGCCACTAGAGACAGTATTCCATTTTTGAGTAGTAATTGGAGCAGTCACCCAGGCCCCATTGAGAAGACCTTGGGAAAGGGGCTGGCTGAGGAGGCCAGAAGTAGAGGATGGTGTGTATTCAGTCCTTCTTCCACAGAGGAGGAACTCCCAAATTCTTTGAGAGTAGGGTAATGTCCTGTTTACCTGTGTTATTACATATTGCATCTGTTGCTTTGCTAGAGTAAATTCCAGAATGTAAGTTACCGGAGAACAGAAATTAATCTCATTTATCCTTGTACACAGTGCCTGGCACGTAAAATGCATTCAATAAATGATGAATGACTCAGAAAAGATAGATGTATTTTCTCATTATACTCAAAAATAAACCTTTTTCTTCTCTTTATAGATTAAGCACATGATGGCTTTTATTGAACAGGAAGCCAACGAGAAAGCAGAAGAAATAGATGCGAAGGTAAGATTCCATTTTCTAGGTTTAAGAAGTTATCAGAGGTCTCTTGTAAGTCAGTGGGTTAAGGATCTGGCATTGTCACTGCAGCAGCTCAGGTTGCTGCTGTGGCATGGGTTCGATCCCTGGTCCAGGAACTTCCATATGCCATGGTTGTGACCAAAAAAGAAAAAGGCAAAAAAAGTTATCTAAGTGTCATCTTGTTTTGCTTTGGAGTTCCCTTCATGGCTTAGCAGTTAATGAACCCGACTAGGATCCATGAGGATGCAGGTTTGATCCCTGGCCTCACTCAGTGAGTTAAGGATCTAGCGTTGCCATGAACTGTGGTGTAGGTAGCAGATGTGGCTTGGATCTGGCATGGCTGTGGCTGTGTCCAGCGCCTGTAGCTCTGATTTGACCCCTGGCCTGGGAAGCTCCATATGCTGTGGGCGCAGCCCTAAAAAGCCAGACAGAAAAAAAGAAGCATATTGTTTTGCTTTGCTAAGTAGTAATTAGTAAAATTGCTTAACAGTGCTTTGATAGGACTAATAACATTTAAATATAACTTTAAAAATAAATGTTCCTTTCTAAACGTTCTGATTGTTAAATAGATGGCCTAAAATTTTATGGTAGGGAGTAGAAAAGTAAGGAATAGGGAGTTCCCTTCGTGGCTCAGTGGTTAACGAATCCGACTAAGAACCATGAGGTTGCGGGTTCGATCCTTGGCCTTGCTCAGTGGGTTAAGGATCCGGCGTTGCCATGAGCTGTGGTGTAGGTCGCAGACGCGGCTCGGATCCCGCGTTGCTGTGGCAAAGGCCGGCAGCTACAGCTCCTGTTAGACCCCTAGCCTGGGAACCTCCATATGCCGCAGGTGCGGCTCTCCATAAAGGCAAAAAGAGAAAAACAAAAAAGAAAAGTAAGGAACAGGTTAATTCAGACCTTGTGTATCTGTGGCTAATTATGATAGTTGATCAGGTGAGGATGTAGGGTCTTCCTTTCCTTCCTCCCACCCCCGCTCGCGTGCACTACCTTGGCATATGAAGGTTCATTGGAGCTGTAACTGCTGGCATATACCACAGCCGTAGCACCTTGGGATCCGAGCCGCGTCTTTGACCTACACCACAGGTCGTGACCATGCAGGATCCTTAACCCACTTCGAGAGGCCAGAGACTGACTCTGAGTCCTCATGGATACTACTTGGGTTTGTTAACTGCTGAACCACAACGGGAACTCCAGTGTATGTAATTTACCATGTTAAAAGGACTATTAGATTTTCCTACAAGGAAAGAATACTATTTTTATTTTTATTATTTTATAAGGGAGGACACTAAGCTTACTAGACCAAATTTTTTAGAGAGTGACCCAGATTTGCTAACAAATTTTACATCCATTTTCATTTTTCTTTTCTTTTTTGGGGGGGTGGTGCTGCTGGCAGGATATGGAGTTCCCAGGCCAGGGATCAGATCCGAGCCATAGTTGCAACCTATGCTGCAGGTGCAGCAATACAGGATCCTTAACCCAGTGTGCTGGGGTGGGGATTGAACCTACCTCCTTGGGCTTCAGGGATGCTGCCAATCCCACTGCACCACATCGGGAATTCCTCTTGATCCTTTTGCATTAGCTGTCTATTAAATAAATGGATCAAATTTAGAATACATTTTTTTTCAAATATGCGATCTTCCAATACATTTTTTGTAACTTTGTTCCTGGGTACTATTATCCCTGTTTTTTTTTTGTTTAATTTTTGCCACACCTGTAACTTGTGTAAATTCTCAGGTGAGAAATTAAACCTATGCCACAGCTGTAATCAGAGCCACAGCAGTGATGACTCTCGGTCTTTTTTTTTTTTTTTTTTTTTTTTTTTTTTTTTTTTTTTGTCTTTTTGTCTTTCTGTAGAGCCGCACCCGCGGCATATGGAGGTTCCCAGGCTAGGGGTCTAACAGGAGCTGTAGCTGCCGCCCTACGCCACAGCCACAGCAACGCGGGATCCGAGCCGCGCCTGCAGCCTTCACCACAGCTCACGGCAACGCCGGATCCTTAACCCACTGAGCAAGGCCAGGGACCAAACCCGCAACCTCATGGTTCTTAGTCGGATTCGTTAACCACTGAGCCACAAAGGGAACTCCAACACTTGATCTTTAACCCAATGAGCCTCAAGGGAATGCCAGCTATTATCCTTGATTAAAATTTCAGTCTTCTGGTTCATCATTTATGATGAAGAATCACTGGTCTTTCCTTTTGAATAAATTAGAAGTATTCTTTGAAGAAGAGCCATGATACACTTCCTGTTTTAGACATAGAGTAAGGTGAGTATAAGCAAGTACCCTAGTCTCCAGTTGCAGAAAATAAAACTGTTTGTCAAAGTCTGTATAACAAATTAATAATAATTAGTTCTTTTGTAGGCAGAAGAGGAATTCAACATTGAGAAAGGTCGTCTTGTGCAAACCCAGCGACTGAAGATTATGGAATACTATGAGAAGAAAGAAAAGCAGATTGAACAGCAGAAGAAAATGTGAGCTTTGGAAATCACTGGGATGAGAGAGCAAAGCAGGAGCTTTGAAGTCAGGCAGATAAGGGTTCTAGTCTTAACTGGTCCATTCACTGCTTATCTATCTGTCTTTGGTCAGGCTACTTTTTTCCCCTCAGTTGTGAAAATGGAGGCCTCACAGGATTGTTGAAAGATAAAATGGGAATAACCAATAGGAATATGCTTGCCACTTGGCTTATGGTTAGAAATAAATTAGTAGAAACCACTCAGTATATTTCAGGAGGTTTTCTTTGGGGTCTGTACCAAGAGAGGCATTTGCACGTGTGTAGGAAGCTATTACACCTTTCCTTCTCTGTGGTGGGTTTTGAGCTGTGCTGATGCTACTTTTCCATGCCTTTTGCAGTCAGATGTCTAATTTGATGAATCAAGCGAGGCTCAAAGTACTCAGAGCCAGAGATGACCTCATCACAGTGAGTAACTAGCCCCTTTAATTACGGAATTATAAAACGTTTATTCATTGGCCTACTATAGAGAATTCACTAGTTAACATTAGATTAAGGAGTTGAGAAATGATTTTTAGAAAGAAGACATTTTGTCAGCAAATCATTATATTAGATATTGTAATAAATACAGAAATGAATAAGATATGTGCCTTGTCTTCGAAGACCCTCTGATCTGACAGCATATAGACCTCCTGGGTCATTCAGCACATGATGGGTGGCAGTGCGGTGTCAGGGTTTTGGGGACTGATAAAGCTAGAAAGGCAAGATGGGGTTAATTAGGGGCCATGAGGGCAAGTGAAGTGCTTTGTTTGCTTTTTGTAGAAAGCTGTTGAAGTTTTCATTTTGTTTTATGAGGAATATCATAAATAGGGTTCCTGATGTGAGTGTGTAGACTAAATATAACAGGCAGGAGGTTATACACAAAACTGGCAAGTATTGTCTTTCAGAGAAGAGAGCAGAAACCTACACAAACTTACAACTTAGGTGACAAAGCCTAAAGGTATTTGACTTAACTCAGAAACCAAGCAGGATGCCTCTCTTTCCACTCTTTCATTGTTGTTGTGGAGACACTAGGATCCTTATAAAATGGAGAAATAACTTATGTAGATATTGAGAAGGGAAAAACTTTTTTTTTGGGGGGGGGAGCACACCTGTGGAATGTGGAGGTTCCCAGGCCAGGGATCACACCTGTGCCACAGAGGTGACAACACCAGGTTCCTAACACACTTAGCCAGCAGGGAACTCCAGAAACAATGTTTTTTTTTTTGGTTTGTTTTTTTTGGCCTCGCCTGTATCATGTGAAAGTTCCTGGGCCCCTTGGAACTCTGCCACAGCAGCAACCTGGGCCACTGCAGTGACAATGCCAGATCTTTAACCTGCTGAGCTACAAGAGAACTCTGACACATTATTATTATTATTACTATTATTATTATTGTTATTTTAATATTTGAACAGTTTTTTTTCTTACTTTTTAGGGCCGCACCTGCAGCATATGGAGGTTCCCAGGCTAGGGGTCAAGTAAGAGCTGCAGATGCTGGCCTATGCCACAGCCACAGCAGCACTAGATCTGAGCCACATCTGTGACCTACACCACAGCTCACGGCAACACTGGCTCCCTCTGAGTGAGTGAGGCCGGGGATCGAACCCAAGTCCTTATGTATACTAGTCAAGTTCGTTAACCCACTGAGCCACAATAGGAACTCATTAAGATCTGATTGAATACAAAAAAAATAGAACATTGATAAAAAATAAGAACTAGTAATTTAGAATTCCCTAATGACTCAATGGGTCAAGGATCTGGTGTTGTCACTGCTGTGGCACAGGTTTGATCCTTGGCCGGGGAACCTCTGCATGCCTTTGGGGTTTGGCCAAAAAGGAAAAAATCAAGTAAATTTAGAAATTTAGAAAATAAATAAATCGGCGTTCCCATTGTGACTCAGTGGTAACAAACTTCTTTGTATCTATGAGGATGTGGGTTCAATTCCTGGCCTTGCTCAGTGGGTTAAGGATCTGACATTGCCATAAGCTGTGGTGTAGGTCGCAGACTCAGCTTGGATCCGGTGTTGCTGTGGCTGTGGCATAGGCTGGCAGCTGTAGCTCCAATTTGACCCTAGCCTGGGAACTTCATATGCCGTGGGTATGGCCCTAAAAACATAATAAAAACAGGTAAAGTACTGAGCATTTATATAAAACTAAAGACCTAATAATTAGTTCAAAAGGATGACTGGCTGCAAAGAGAATATACAGAAATTGATAGTTCTGTATGCTAACAGTAACTAACTAGGAATTAATGCTGCTAAATAGGACCTGTGTGGAAGAGCTATAAAGCTAAAAATACAGAACTTGACTAAGTAGAAGACATCAGCTTTGTAGATGACAAAGGAAACACAAACTAACGTTGTAGATGTCAGTTCTTATTAGATAACTGGGATGTGGCAATGAGAACTGAATGGGGTGACACACTTTACAGGAAGATGCTCTGTGCATTGGCACTGAATGACTGCTCCTCTTCTGAGGCTGATGCCAAGCACTGAATTTCAGCCTGGCTGTCTAGAAGAGTGGGGGCTCCATTAATGAAATAGCAGGTCGGGAGGACAGGCTTTTTTTCCCCCCCTTTCATGGTTGCTCTGGTGTATGGAGTTCCTGGGTTTAGGGTTAGATACAAGCTGCAGTTGTGACCATAACAGGGGTCCTTAACCCGCTCTACTGGGCCGGGGATCAAACCTGTGTCCCAGTGCTCCAGAGACACTGCCCACTGCCGATACCCTTGTGCCACAGTGAGAACGCCAAGGACAGGCTCTCCTAAGAGGAAGGACAACATCACTGTGGACTTACTTTGAGGAGCTGAGAAACCTCCCACCATGCTGAGCTGAGTCCTAGCGCTGCCAGGACATCATTGATCCTGTTGCAGGAAGTCCAGTAGCTTGCTTCTTCTTTTTTTTTTTTTTTTGGTATTTTTGCTTTTTTCTAGGGCCGCACCAGCGGCATATGGAGGTTCCCAGGCTAGGGGTCAAATCGGAGCTGTAGCCACCGGCCTATACCACAGCCACAGCAACGCGGGATCCAGGCCACGTCTGCAGCCTACACCACAGCTCACGACAACGCGGGATCCTTAACCCACTGAGCGAGGCCAGGGATCGAACCCGCAACCTCATGGTTCCTAGTCGGATTTGTTAACCACTGAGCCACGACGGGAACTCCCAGTAGTTTTCTTTTTAATTCTGCATCACGTAGCCGTTTCTTTGTTCATTATGTAGGTTTCTGAATTGATCCATAATCTGGGCTTCTTGGCTCAAATGGGGACTCCCTGAGAGCTGTGATAGTGCCTCTTGCTTCCTTGTATCAGTGTTCTTAGCACAGCATCTGCCTTATCATACATCTCAGAGAATGTGTTGATTGCCAGTCAACACATTCTCTGAGATGTATGATTGGCAGAAAAGTGAGAATTATTAGGCATGAGCTAGGATCAGCCTCATGTGGATTCTGAGCTGACTTCTAAAGTGTGTGGATAACTTTGTTTCTCATTCTTTGTAGGACCTGCTAAATGAAGCAAAACAGAGACTCAGCAAAGTGGTAAAAGATACAACCAGGTACCAAGTGCTGTTGGATGGACTTGTCCTCCAGGTAACTCTGTAGGTCAGATCCACCACTGATAGCCACAGTTGCTATAAAATTGATAAGTGTTAGGAGCCAGTTTTTTCTCCTGTGTTCTCATTGTAACCCTTTTTTTTTTTTTGCTTGTCTAGTAGGGAGATGCACAGGTGGATGGTGGTGTCTGGCTCTGATTTCATCTTACTGGTCTTTTATAACCTTCAGCTGTAAAGTTTTCTAATTTAACTGCTAATAGATAATAGGGTTCGAATCACAGACTGTACAGGTTTTAATTGCTGGCTGCTCAGCTGACAAGTACAGTATTTGTCCTCAACCTAGTTGATGTAAGGTTAGACTCCCTCCCATCTGTATTTATTCCCACCGCCAGAGCACTGGGAGTATTTTTCTATAATACCAGGGTCTTTCCATGTTCTCCTACTACGTATGCTCTGTACAAGGGAGTTTTTTCCCAAACTAGATAAAAGAATTAAAAAGACATCTTATTCGCTGGTGCTTTATAGTTTACATTTTTTGCTAATTGCATCTGATTGTGCTTTAATAGGGTTTGTACCAGTTGTTGGAGCCCCGAATGATCGTTCGTTGCAGGAAACAGGATTTCCCCCTGGTAAAGGTAAGAGCTTAAAGAAATCCTTTCTTTCTTTTTTTCTTTTTCTGCCTTCCCCAAGGCATATGGAAGTTCCCGGGCCAGGGATTGAATTTGAGCCGCAATTGCAGCAATGCTGGATCCTTTAATGCATTGTGTTGGGCCTGGTATTGAACCCATCAGGACCTTTGCCTGCCGAACTACAATGGGAACTCCTTATTTTATTTTTTAATTTGTTATTTTTAATTTTTTTGGCTTTTTAGGGCCACACCTGCGGCATGTGGAGGTTCCCAGGCTAGGGGTCAAATTGGAGCTACAGCTGCCAGCCTACACCACAGCCACGGCAACACCAGCTCCTTAACCCACTGAGCAAGGCGAGGGATTGAACATGTATACTCAAGGATACTGCTGAACCACAACGGGAACTGTGTTTTTAGTTATTTATTGATTTTCTTGCTTTGTGGCCACACCCAAGTCATGTGGAAGTTCCCAGGCTAGGGGTCTAATCGGAATTGTAGCTGCCAGCCTATGCCACAGCCACAGCAACACGGGATCCGAGCCGTGTCTGCGACCTACACCACAGCTCACAGCAACGCCGGATCCTTAACCCACTAAGCGAGGCCAGGGATCAAACCTGCGTCCTCATGGATGCCAGTCAGATTCGTTTCCACTGAACCATGACGGGAACTTACGCATTTATCATTTTTGAAAACTGTTCTGTAAAGGACGTATAGTATAGTGTTCTGGGTTGGCCACCTCCTGATTAGACTCTGTTTTCTCTTCTGAGGGATGCTTCTGGTTCCATGGTCACCATCTTAGATCCAAGTGATCACACATAGTTTTTGGCAAAACCTCATTATTTTTTTATTGTTTTCCCAGGCTGCAGTGCAGAAAGCAATTCCTATTTACAAAATCGCCACCAAAAGAGATGTTGATGTCCAGATTGATCAGGAGGCCTACCTGCCTGAGGAAATGTAAGGATTCCTGCTTTAAACACCTAAGCTTCTCTCGCTATGAGCGTGGCCTTTCCACTGGCCTTCTTCCTTTGTGTGTGTGTTTATGTGTGGTGTGTGTGTGTGCGCACACGTGTACTTTTTAGGGTTGCACTTGCAGCATGTGGAAGTCTCCAGACTAGGCATTGAATCAGCTATAGCTGCCAGCCTACACCACAGCAGTGCCACATCTGAGCTCACGGCAGTTTTGGATCCTTAACCCACTGAGCAAGGGTAGGGATCAAACATGAATCTTCATGGATAGTAGTCGGGCTCGTAACCTGCTGAGCCACAGAGGGAACTCCCTGAACTGCCCTCCTGTTGTCCCCTGAGGCGCTCTCCGCACAGGAGTGTGGTGTGGCTGAGTCCTCTTGTATAGCTTGCTGCTTTCTCTGTCAGCGCCTTGTTGGTCTCACACTCTAAAGACCCAGCTTCTTTTGGTCACTAAGTTCATCCTGCAGAGCAGCAGCATGAAATTTGTACCCAGTACCCAAAGCTGGGTCCACGTCTCTGTATTAGATGCTCAGAAAGGTGATTGGCCTCTCTGGTGCTGCCTGTGTACAGCCTTGGCCAGCATTGCAGGAGGCCTTGAACTTCGTTGAAAGTGCACCAACCTTAGGACCGTGAGACCGAGTTCTGAGTTCTGACGTGGCCTGTTGCTCACTGTGGGACCTGGAGCCTGGATTCCATCATCTATAAAATGGGATTTCTCTTTTCTGTTTTATAAAGTGAGGAAAAGGGATGAGGTAGTGTATGTGAAAATGCTTTGTAAACTGTGAAGGCGTACAAGCTGATTTAGGTCTGACTGTCCACACTGCAGGGTATTAGCCAGGTACTGTGGACTACTTATTTAGTCTCTCGGATCCTTATTTCCTCACCTCTGACCTGGGATAATAGCACCCACCTCACAGAACTCTGGAAATCTGAACTGAGATGATGTCTACACAGCACTCTACACCACGCCGGGTCCATGCTCAGGGCTCAGGATACTTGACTGTCAGTGTGGAGATAAGTGGTTTAAGGTCTGCTAAATAAGAGGTTCCAAGTCAGGACCACTGTTCCTGATGCTTTGAATTTTGGCATCTAGAAAAGTAACAGTACACACTGCATGTTCCAGTATACCCGCCGGCCAGCCCCGTCACTCGGCACACCGGTGCTTCCCCTCAGAGGTGAGAATGCTCATCCAAGGGATAAATACTTGCCAGCCCTTTGCTGACATGTGCGCTCACTTCAGGCTTTAGAGCCACAGAAATTAGAATTGCAGGTAATTCAGAACTGCAGGTAAAGGACTGTGCAGGTTTCAAGTGAAGTTTTAAATATTGTCATATTTTCGGTAAATTGGTCCTTTAGTCCTGCCTCTGAAGCCTCTTTCCTGGTTTGTAAAATGGCGAGAACATCAAGATTCCCCAGGTCTTTGAGGGGGAGAATTCCTGAAGCCCAGGCTTTGCCCTCAGGGGCACCTTGTGCACAGCAGACGCTCGCTCCCACTACTGCCTGCATGGGGTTAGGACTTCAGCCAGGAACCAAGTCTTTGTGGGCACATAGCCTGTTTAGAGAAACAGAGACAGATGGAATGGGGAGATGGGGAGGGAGTAAGAAAAGAACATTCACATCATAGCTCATTAAAATTTTCCAAAGAAGGAGTTCCTGTTGTGGCTCAGTGGTTAATGAATCTGCCTAGCAACCATGAGGATGCAGGTTTGATCCCTGGCCTCACTCAGTGGATAAAGGACCCAGTGTGCCTGAGCTGTGGTGTAGGTTCAAGACGGGGCTCCAATCTGACGTTGTTGTGGCTGTGGTGTAGGCCAGTGGCTACAGCTTTGACTTGACCCCTAGCCTGGGAACTTCATATGTCTCAGGTACAGCCCTAAAAAGACGAGAAAAAACACTATTTTTTCCAAAGAAAATCTTGCAAAACTTTTCCCAGCTTTTATCTCATGTTCTGCTTATATCAAGAAAGATTTTGTAGGAGTTTCCATTGTGGCTCAGTGGTTAACAAACCCAGCTAGTATCCAATTTGACCCCTAGCCTGGGAACCTCCATATGCACGGGTGTGACCCTAAAAAACAATTTTTTTTTTTTGGTCTTTTTAGGGTCGCATAGCGTCATATAGAAGTTCCCAGGCTAGGGGTCAAATCGGAGCTGCAACTGCTACCTACACCACAGCCACAGCAATGTGGGACCCGAGCAGCGTCTGCAACCTACACCACAGCTTACAGCAACGCCGGATCCCTAACCCACTGAGTGAGGCCAGGGATCAAACCCACAGCCTCATGGTTCCTAGTCAGATTCGTTAACCACTGCGCCACAACGGGAACTCCCCCCAAAATAGAATTCTGATATAGCAAAATAATTTCATTTCTGGAAGGTACCTTGTAATAGGATGTGACCTATTTGCCTTCTACCTGTTAGTGCTAGAAGCTTTGAGGGAGGGAACGAGGTCTGGCTGGAGGCAGGGCTGGGCTTTGCCTGGCTGGGAGAGTACTTTTTTAGTTTGTTTTTGTTTGCTTTTGAGGCTTCCCTGCAGCATGGCATGTGGATTTCCCATACCAGGGATCAGATCCCAGCCAGAGCTGCGACCTGTGCCACCGTTGTGGCAACGCAGGATCCTTTAAGCCACTGTGCCAGGCTGAGGATCAGACTTGAGTCCTACTGCAATACCTTTTACCTCATGCACTCAGGAGTGCTCTCCGGTGATTGCAGGGATGGGCTTTTAAGAAGCATTCAGACGCTGGCTCTTTTGTATATTGATTTGCACACTGGGAGGAAGTCTTACCTCTTTTAGTTGCGGAAGGCTAGTTGTTAGAATAACAAAATCAAACTGGCATATAGTCACTCGGTAAATGACAGTTACTATCAACATCCATACCTTAAAGCTCCAGAAACTTTTTAAACTTATGTTCATTGGTTCCTGATAGCGTTTAGACTGCATAAGAGAATAAGGTAATTGTACCACGTGTGTCTGTTTTCCTCAAATAAGTAAACATTGTTATTTCCTATGTTTGCAGAGCTGGTGGGGTTGAGATCTACAACGGGGATCGCAAAATCAAGGTTTCCAACACCTTAGAAAGCCGGCTGGACCTCATAGCTCAGCAGGTGAGTGTGGGGTCACCGGGTTCCTTGTGGCTTTTGGGTGGTGTGGAGAACTTGGTGTTTGAGAACTGTTCTCGTTCTATGTGCTTTTTTTTTTTTTGACATTTTCTTAAAAGGAATGGGGATTTTGGTGTCATTCACTGAGGTGATACCATTTACGTGAGGTGGATTTGGGATCAGAACAAGGGGTTTGTCTAGGGTTTCTTTTTCCCCCCTCACCTATAGCATAAGGAAGTTCCTGGGCCAGGGACCTAACCCACACCACAGCAGCGACCTGAGCCAATGCAGTGACAATTCTGGGTCCTTAATACGCTGAGTTTTCTTTTTTTTTTTTGTCTTTTTGCGTTTATCTAGAGCTGCACCCGCTGCATATGGAGGTTCCCAGGCTAGGGGTCTAACAGGAGCTGTAGCTGCCAGCCTTCGCCACAGCCATAGCTAAGTGGGATTCGAGCCGCGCCTGCAACCTACACCACAGCTCACAGCAAGGCCGGATCCTTAACCCACTGAGCAAGGCCAGGGATTGAACCCGCAACCTCATGGTTCTTAGTCAGATTCGTTAACCACCGAGCCACAACGGGAACTCTTTTTTTTTTTTTTTTTTGCTTTTTAGGGCTGCACCTGTGGCATGTGGAGGTTCCCAGGCTAGGGGTTGAATGGGAGCTGCAGCCATTGGCCTGCAGCACAGGATCTGAGCCTCATCTGCGACCTACACCACAGTTCACAGCAACACCAGATCCTTAACCCACTGAGCAAGGTCAGGGATCGAACCTGCACCCTCACGGATGCTAGTCAGATTCGTTAACCCCTGAGCCACGATAGGAACTCCCTGTCTAGGGTTTTGACCTATTTTGCTACATGTAGAGATGCTGACCAAAGACCTGAGAACCCCCCAAACCGCAGCAAGAAGGATGTGAACTAAAGTCACTGCTTGTTAAGGTGATTACCTTAGGGCGCCAGGCTTTCCAGATATTTCTAGGTTTGTCAGAAACAGGTCAGGGAACATCATTTGTTGTGGGCCTCTTCCTGTGAAGTTCTCTGCTGCCCTGACATTCAGCGTCATGTCCTTAAACTTCAGAGCTCTTGTTACCCACCAGCCACCTGTGGGTAAATTAATTCAAACTAAGTAGAATTAAAAGTTTCTTTCCGGGAGTTCCTGTCATGGCTCAGTGGAAATGAATCCGACTAGGAACCATGAGGTTGCGGGTTTGATCCCTGGCCTTGCTTAGTGGGTTAAGGATCCATTGTTGCCATGAGCTGTGGTGTAGGTTGCAGATGTGACTCGGATCCTACGTTGCTGTGGCTGTGGCGTAGGCCCAGGGCTACAGTTCTGATTAGAGCCCTGGACTGGGAACCTCCATATGCTACGGGTGCGGCCCTAAAATGACAAAAGACCAAAAAAAAAGTTTCTTCCCTTGTACCCCTGACCACTTGCTGAATTGGACAGCACAGCCTCGGTTAAGCCCTGAGACTTTTCCCTCAGCAGACTCGTATTGTCAGTATTCTGCTCAGACCAGAGCAGGCACTTTGTTACTACTGTTCAGAGAAAGAACCTAGGTGATCAAGAACATCATGGTGTGCGTTTAGCTCGTAAATCACCTCTTCTTCCCACATCTCAACGTGGCTTTAGTTTTTTTTCCTCTTTGTCCCCTGTAAGCAGTTGGCCTTAAGCCAGCCCATGTTTGCGATTACGGAGTTTCCTGCCCAGGGCTTTGTTGCAGTGCTGGGCTCGGTGATTCCTCAGCCCCTCAGAGGTTGCCATGTGCAGCTCAGGTTAGGTTTCCAGGCCTCCTGTGGACACGCTGACTTATGAAAGGACTCTCTTCACAGATGATGCCAGAGGTGCGGGGAGCCTTGTTTGGTGCAAATGCCAACAGGAAATTTTTGGACTAAGCCCGGGAGGTGGCGTTCATCCCGTGCTCTCCTCCTGGGATGTGACGTTTCTGACATTTGAAGATAACCGCATAGCCTCCTCTTCACTCTTCTCGTATCCTGTGTATCAGTGGGTACCCTTCTGTAGCTAATGCCCCTGGCTCATGGTTAACGATGGGTGAGAGTTTCATTTAATATGATAGAAAACCTTCCTCTGGCTTATCTGAGAATAACCCAATTTCCAGCTGGTTCTGAAGCATGGAGGTGAGGGGTCAAGAAGGTCCCCAAGTCTTCTGCCTTCCTCTGGCCCAGCAGAGAGGTCTGGTCTCTGCTCTTTGGGCTTCAAGTGCATGTGGGGCCGCATTCCTTCCAGCAGTAGCAACTTAACTGTTAACTGTTTGGGGCCTAGAAGTGTTGGTCTGTAAATGTAATTGAAAACCTAAGCCACGAGTATGCTTTATTTATTAAAACAAAATGTGTACGTGGATATTGTTGTAATTTATAAGCAAAGCACTGCAAATTGTGGTTTGAGAGGGTGAGTCATCACTGAGGGGTCTGGGAAAGAAGCAGTTCCTTCCCAGTCCTGTCTGTCATCCTGTCCTGTATGTAATTTACCTGTTTGTCTGTATCCTGTCTTTGACTTTTTATTTTTTTTTTTGTCTTTTTGCCTAAGGGCTGCACTTGTGGCATATGGAAGTTTCTAGGCTAGGGGTCTAATGGGAGCTGTAGCCGCCAGCCTGCACCACAGCCACAGCCACACCAGATCCGAGCCGCATCTGTAACTTAAACCACAGCTCACAGCAACACCGGATCTTTAACCCACTGAGCAAGGCCAGGGATCGAACCCGCAACCCCATGGATCCTAGTCGGATTCGTTAACCACTGAGCCACGACGGGAACTCCTTGACTTGTTTTCAAGTGCTGTGGGAACACTAGGAGCACGAAGACTTCTCATCTGGGTTAGGGAACAAATGACAGGACCTCACCCTGGGGAGATCACAGCACAGCAGGGGGACAGGGTCTTTTAGCCTCTGGAAATCTGGCTGAATTCCAGCTCAGCATGGGTGCTCAGCGGGTCAGAAGGGGGAAGCCTTCTGTGCCCTGTGCCGGGCTGGCCTTTCAGGGCAGGACAACCCTGTCCCAGAGTAAAACATCCCAGGACCACTCTGGTCCTCTTTCAGTGCCTTCCCGCTAAGGGCCTGGAAGGCCAGCTGCTGTAGCAAAATATAACTTCTGTTGACTGAAGTGTCCATGAGCCACTTCTTAAAATCTGACAGTCAGGTCTGTCAAGGCAGCACGACAGAGGAAGTAGGGGCAGTGTTCTCTGTCCCTCCCAAATCGAGATTCTCATTCCTGCTCTTTGTTCTAGAGCTGGAGATGCTGGAATCTAGAATGGTAACCCTAGGGTCTTCTGCTGACCTGGAAAGCTGGCTGGATCACGGTCTAGCGAATGAGTCCGAACGTAGGGGAAATCTGTTCTGATGACAGCCCTTTACTGAGTCATGTGAAGGTGGGCGAGGCCTCACCCAGGTGCCCAGCATCCTGAGGCTGAATCTTGAGCATTACCATGGGACAGGTGACCACCACCTGGCACCTCCATCTTCAGATTCTACTGAGGCATCTTCAGAAGCTTTTGGTTGCCTGAGTTGGGCTCCTTCAGTCACAGGCCAGCCCTGCGGCCCTCCCTGGCCACCTACCCTCCCTTGGTGTTTAACCTTGGCTGCCTCTCACCTGGCTGGGTAGAGAGTCACTTGGCCCTCAGGCTTGGTCTCCTTAAAGACAGGAGACTAAGTTTATTTTTTATTTTTATTTTTTTGCCTTTTCTAGGGCTGCACTCGTAGCATATGGAGGCTCCCAGGCTAGGGGTATAATCAGAGGTGTAACTGCCAGCCTACGCCACAGCCATAGCAGCACCAGATCCGAGCCGCGTCTGCAATTTACACCACAGCTCATGGCAACACTGGATCCTTAACCCACTGAGCGAGGCAGGGATCGAACCCGCAACCTCATAGTAGGATTCGTTAACCACTGAGCCACGACAGGAACTCCAGGAGACTAAGTTTAAAACAGGCTTCCAGGGAGGCTGAGACCAAGACAATGAGATACCCATTGTGGGCTTCCATCCTTCCTGATCCCCTAAGAACTGTCACCGAGGCAACAGGAAGCACAGAGAGCAAGTGCCTGTCATTGATTTGTTTAAGTTCATGAACGTGAAAACAGACACAGATCAACATAATAGCATCCAGAGCCCAGAAATAAACCCCTGCATTTACAGTCAACTGATGTTTGACAAGGGAGCCACGAATAGTGGAGAAATGACAGTCTCAGCCGTAAGTGGTGCTGGGGAAACTGGATATTCACAATGAAACTGGGAGTTCCTGTCGTGGCTCAGCAGGCTAAGAACCAGATGTTGTCTCTGTGAGGACACGGGTTTGATCCTTGGCCTTGCTCAGTGGGTTAAGGATCCTGCACTGCTGCAAGCTGTGGCGTTGGGCTCAGTTGTAGCTCCTTTTCCACCTCTAGCGTGGAAACTTGCATATGCTGCATCTGTAGCCGTAAAAAGAAAAAAAATTCAAAGCCCCCCCCCCCGCCCAATAACACTCACAAAACTAACTGGAAATGGAGTGAAGATTTAAACATAAGGCCTGAAATTTAACTCCTGGAAGAAAAAGGGGGAAATTTCCTTAACATTGGTCACCTAAAGCACAAAAAACAGAAGCAAAAATAAACAAATGGAGCAACATTCAAATGAAAATCTTCGAGCTTCTGCTCAGGAACAGAAACTCAACAAAATAAAAAGGCATCCGGAGTTCTCTTGTGGAATGGTGGGTTAAGGATCTGGTGTTGTCACTGCATTGGTGCAGGTTGCTGCATACCTGGCCTGGAAACGTGCATATGCCACAGGTGGCCAAAAAGAGAAAGCAACCTACTGAATGGGGGGAATAAGCGCCAACATATATCTGAAAAGAGACTAATATCCAAAATATACAAAGAATTCATACAACTCCAATTTAAAAGTGGGGAAAGGACCTGAATAAACATTTTTGAAGATGAGCAAATCAAAACCACGATGATGGAGTTCCCTGTGATGCGCCAGTTAAGGATCTGCACTGTCACTGCAGTGGCCTGGGAACTTCCACATGCTGCATGCACAGCCGAGAACAAACACACACAACACAATGAGCCTGACACCTCTCCGAATGCCTGTCATCAAAAAGACAACAAATATTTCCTGTCGTGGCTCAGTGGAAAAGAATTTGGTATCCATGAGGACTCGTTTTTGATTCCTGGCCTCGCTCAGTGGGTGAAGGATCCGGCATTGCTATGGTGTAGGTCGCAAATGCGGCTCGGATTCAACCCCCAGCCTGGGAAACTCCATATGCTGTGGGTTTAGCTCTAAAAAGACAAATAACAAGTATTAGTGAGGATGTGGAGAAAAGGGGACCCTTGTGCACTGCTCGTGGGAGAGCAAATCGGGCATTTTTTTTTTTTTGTCTTTTTGCCTTTATCTAGAGCCGCACCCGCGGCATATGGAGGTCCCCAGGCTAGGGGTCTAACAGGAGCTGTAGCCACCGGCTTACGCCCCAGCTACAGCAACGCAGGATCTGAGCCACGTCTGCAGCCTACACCACAGCTCACAGCAACGCCAGATCCTTAACCCACTGAGCAAGGCCAGGGATCGAACCCGCAACCTCACGGTTCTTAGTCGGATTCGTTAACCACTGAGCCACTAAGGGAACTCCCCAAATTTGGCATTTTTCCAAAGAAAACAGTCATTCCAGATTTATGCATCACCCCCGTCCCCACAACAGCATTATTCGTAATAGCTGAGACATGGAAGCGACCTCATGTCCACGGATGGATGAATAGGTAAGAAAGGTGTGGTGTATGTATGTTCATTATAGACAGTAGAATAGGACTCAGCCATAGAAAGAAATTCTGTCATCTGTTAACTTGGCTGGACCTTGAGGGGCCTTATACTCACGGAGACAAATACTGTACAACCTCACTCATTTGTGGAACTGAAGAAAACCCAAAGTCAGAGTTCGGATTTGTTGTTACCAGGGGCAGGAGGTGGGGAGTGAGTGAACTGGGTGAAGGTACAAAGTTCCAGTTGTAAGATAACTAAGTTCTTGGGATGTAACGCATAGCTTGGTGACCGAAATTAACCCACTGAGTTGTTCATGTGAAAATTGCTAAGGGAGCAGATCCTGAAACTTCTCATCAGAAGGAAAAAATTTGTAACCGTATGTCACACTATGTACCTTAACCCTACACATCGCTAATGTCCGGAACACCCTGCTACACCACGGGTCGACGACCAGGTGTGTGTTCTCTGTGGCCTGCCTGCCTGGCCAGAACTTTTTTTTTTTTTGTCTTTTTGCCTTTATGTAGAGCCGCACCTGCGGCATATGGAAGTTCCCAGGCTAGGGGTCTAAGAGGAGCTGTAGCCGTCGGCCTTCACCACAGCCACAGCAACGTGGGATCCGAGCCACGTCTGCACCTACACCACAGCTCACGGCAACGCCGGATCCTTAACCCGCTGAGCAAGGCCAGGGATCGAACCCGCAACCTCATGGTTCTCAGTCGGATTCGTTAACCACTGAGCCACGATGGGAACTCCCTGGCCAGAACTTTCAAACACAAATCTCTTCGCACCTCTAGAGCACCCTGTGCCCCCAGGCCCCCCCACCCGGGCCTCCCTGTGCAGAAGGTCCGTGCCCACCTCTCCTCACCGGCCCGGTACCTGCCCAGGAAAAGAAAGAGGTTTGCAATGAAGCAAGTAAATTAAACATTTTAAATGAGTGGCCCTGGAGGGCAATTCACTAAATGTGAATTATAATAAGGGATAAGAAAAGATTTTATGAGCAACAGACGAGGTGTAGTCTGGAAATAAAATTGTAAATTGTTTACTAACTGAAGAATTTAAAACGGTGGCAAACAAAAGAATCGCAAAACAGGACATAATTTGAAAGGGTGTCAGCGTATGAGGATCAAAGGTGGACATGGCAACAACTGACCTCACAGGTAAATGTCATGCATTTGGAGGGAGGAGGCGTCCAGAGGAGAAGGGGAGGGAGCGGGGCCGGGAGAGGCCTGCGTGAGACCAGTTCTGGGGCTGGGGCTGCAGGTGCAGCCAAAAAAAATTTGTATTTTTTTTAATAAAAAGGGGATCTGAAGGAGAGGGGTGTGACCAGGAGTAAGGGCCAGGGTGGACCTTTGCTTTGGGGGGGGACATTACTGGCAGAAAAGGGAAAAAAAAGTGGGTTTTGTGGCTCAGGGGTTATCATTGTAGCACCTCAGGTCGCTGCTGTGGGCTGGGTTCAGTCCCTGGCCAGGGAACTTCCACGTCGTGGGTGCTGCCAAAAAAAAAAAAAAAAGTGACAATTTGGAAAAGCACATGGAAGTCAGAGGACTTTAGAAGGGGCCGCCCCCTTTGCAGAGCAGGTGGGGAGGAGGGGATGGGTCATACTCAGCACTTGCTCAGCATGGGCCTCAACACCACCCACCCAGGGGCCCGGGTCTGATCTAAACAAGATCCCCTGATTCATGTGCAACAGAAGCTGCAAGTTTGGAGAGTGGTTTGCAATGCTGCCCATACAGCTGTTAACGCCAAAGCTGTGAAAGATCCCAGTGCCCAGGCATCTGATTTCTTTAAAGTTGAGGTTTTTAAACCCCTAACAAGCAGCCCAGACCCCAACCATTGGTTTAGCTCATTGCAGAGCCAAAACAAAGTCTTTACAATTGCTTTTTTGTTTTGTTTTGTCTTTTTAGGGCCACACCCGCGGCATGTGGAAGTTCCCAGGCTAGGGATCAAATCAGAGCTACAGTTGTCAGCCTACACCACAGCCACAGCAATTCCAAGCCACATCTGTGACCTATGCCACGACTTACGGCAACGCCAGATCCTTAACCCACTCAGTGAGGCCAGGGATCAAACCCGCAACACATGGTTCCTAATCTGATTCGTTTCCGCTGCACCGCAAAGGGAACTCCTGCTTTGTTTTTTGTTTTTTTTTTTTTTTGCCTTATTTGGGCCGCACCCGCAGCTTATGGAGGTTCCCAGGCTAGGGGTCTAACAGGAACTGTAGCCGCCGGCCTTTCCACAGCCACAGCAACAGCAACGCGGGATCTGAGCCGCGTCTGCAACCTATACCACAGCTCATGGCAACGCCAGATCCTTAAGCCACTGAGCAAAGCCAGGGATCGAACCCGCAACCTCATGGTTTCTAATTGGATTCATTAACCATGAGCCACGACGAGAACTCCCTGCTTTGTTTTTTAAAAAATTGTATTTTACTATTTTCGTATGCCCACACATGGGGCATATAGGAGTTCCCAGACTACAAGTCGAATCAGAGCTGTGGCTGCCGGCCTATGCCACAGTCACAGCAATGTGGGATCCAAGCCACACCTTTAATCTACACCACAGCTCACAGCAACGCTGGATCCTTAACCCACTGAGCAAGGCCAGGGATCGAACCGGTGTCCTCATGGGTACTCTGGGTTTGTTACTGCAAAGCCACAATGGGAACTCCACATTACCATTTCTTGAACAAATCACAACAGTAGCCAAGGATGTGGCACAGGGATTAGGAGGATGGATGGACAGCAGAACTCTAGGGGGCAGTGTGTGGCCTGCAAGGCTCAGGCCAAGAGCACCCAGTGGTCTGAGGACAGGACAGGGAGGCAGAGGCTAGAGGACAGAGGCGGGTGTCAGGAGGCCGGGGCAGGTGGGCAGTGAGGGAACTCATCAATTCTCTGGCCGCTCATGGTCCCGAGTCTCTCCGCAGGCCCGAGGAAAGGTGCACGTGGCCTTTGTCCACACTAACAGCAGAGTGGGTTGATGAGCAGAAGCAGTGACAAGCTCAGTCAGGTCAGTGTACCCCAGGGCTGGAGCCCCCAAAACTCCCACCTGCATCAGGAAATCCTGCCTTTGACCCAGTGGGCCTGGGCAGGCAGCCAGCATCTGCACCAAGTCCCCAGGTGAGGCTGCTGTCCAAAGTCACACAGGAACACCACACCGGGTCACAAGAGCATGGGAACATGGCACTGCGGCACCTCCCCCAAGGCTCGGGGCACCCTGCGCTCCATGCTGGGAGTGGTGGCTGCCTTCTAACAGCATCGCTTTAGTTCAGCCTAGAGAGGGGGGAAGAGGAACTCAAGCCCCAACAAAAGCTCGGAGAAAACCAACCTTGAAACCAGGTCCCTGCCCTTGAGCCACCCCAGGGAGGGTACACTCCCTCATCCACCAGGTCGGCCTGCACTTGGCTTCTGTGCAGCTTTTCTGCACTGTTTTTCTCCCTGTGGACCATTTTTCCTTCCACCCTGTTAGTAACAATGTGAGCACCAAGCACCTAGAAAGCATTTAATAAACACTTACCCGGACCTTGATACAGGCTTGTCCATTTTCATCTCAGTTCCTGGGGCTGGGATGCGTCCTCACCTCCCACTGCCAACTCAGTTTCTTCCTAAAAGCATAAGCCTTGCATACAACCCAAGTGACCAGTTCCAGGGCTTTAAAACATAACATCCAGGGAGTTCCCGTTGTGGCTCAGTGCTTAATGAATCCGACTAAGAACCATGAGGTTGTGGTTTCGATCCCTGGCCTCGCTCAGTGGGTTAAGGATCCTGCATTGCTGTGGCTATGGCGAAAGCTGGAGGCTACAGCTCCGATTAGACCTCTAGCCTGGGAACCTCCACATGCCGTGGGTGTGGCCTTAAAATGACAAAAGGCAAAAAAAAAAAAAAAAGAATTTCAAGACTGACCTGCACTGCAAAGTCATGGCTGCTTTCTATCCTCTGCCCTTCCTGGTTTCTCTTCACGCTGCAGTCTGAGGCAAGCAGCTCACAGCGGGATAACGCTGGTGTCACGCTCGGTGCTTGGGGCTTTAACAAGTGCAAATGCCAAACAGTAACATTGCTAGATTGACACCACCTGGGTTTGGAAACAGTTGACCAGTGGAAGACACTCTGTTTTGGTCCCAAGGAGGTAAATCTGGGAAACACCTTATTAAAGGGTACTCAGATAAGAGCCAAGTTCCTCCTAAAATAAATTCAATCACTGGCTAAAACTGTCACAACATTCTGGCCTTCTTGTGGGAATTCTGCCACAGTAGGAGGGGTTCCAGTCGGGAATCAAGGTTAGAAATGAAAATTTACATGTATTCAGGAGGTGATACTGGTCTGCTCAGGTCCACATGTCAACGTGTCACAACAGCATGGGGCCAGACTAGGGCCCGAGCACTTGCCCCCAGGGCAGAAGGTACAGAGGACCGAATGAGACCTAACAGCAAATTCTAGACCTATTAATGACTTTCAGTTTAAACTTCATTTTTTTTTTGTTTCAACAAACATATGGAAATGCAAATACTCAACCAGAAAATGACTGATACACTTTACAGGAAAAAATGCTTTCTATGGGAGATCGAGTGCACTGGGAACAGTTTTCAAACACTAACAGGACAGGTCACAAAAATGTCAGCTGATACAGTAATAATATATCAATGGTGATAATCTGACAACTGGGAGTCATGATGGTCACAACCGAGAAAGTGATAAACCTAGGCGAGAGCACATTTGTAAACTGGTACTATTCAACCACTATTTGTGGTAGAATTTCTGAGAAAGGTTACTTACAAGAACAGTATACTTTGGATAAAATAGGCCACGAATTCCGGTGTCTTTAGAGGTAGCTAAGTGATAATAAGGTGGCAACTTTTGCTCCATTCTCCCCCTCCCCCAGCACTGGGCAGGGAAGAAAGTACTGCTTAGACTTGCAGCCCCCACTTCTGGCTGCTGCAACTCACAGGCCTCCAGGCTGGAGCTGTCCCAGCTGCAGCCCCAATCTGGGTTTGGGGAGATCAAAACCCCTGTGTAACACGTTATGTCTGGGACAGTGGATGTACCAAGGCCTGGGGAGGGGAGGAGGGCTCTGGGCTGGACGCGGAAGGTAGGTGTGGACAGGCCCGGCTGGGGAGAGGTTTTGATCCTATACTGCCTGGACCAACTGGGCAGCTTCGTCACCATCCAGGACTTCTACAGAGCCCGCCCCGCAGCCCCGTCAGCACCCTGCCTGGCCCCCAGGGACCAAGGGGGCTGAGATGGGACTGCCTCTTTAGGAGAGGGCACTGGGAGATGACCCCACTACAGGATAAAAGCGACACAGGACACACACAACTCACACATATCAGAGCCTTGCTATTTTAAGAACGTACTTTATACAAAATAACCAGTTCATATGGAAATAAATCTACAGACCTCCAGGGATCAAAAAGCTTTTTAAAAAGTTTTTTAAAAAAATTATCCAACACACGGTATGGAACTAACTACTGAGGTAAGCGTGGCTCTCAGTGAGACAGGGACTCAGCAGACCAGACAAAATATACACGATATAAAAATAAATAGCATCCCCTCTCCAGGACTGGCCAGGACAGCTCACAGACTTCTGCAGCAGGACGGCTGGGCACGACCCCAGCCAGGGAGGGGTGCAGCATCCAGTAATTCACTCCTGAAACCACCCACCCTTTCCAGAAAGAGGACAATCAGCTGGTTGGAGGCATTCTGATGTCATCCCTGGTCTGGGCAGGATGGGGGAAACCAGCGCTCAGCCAAGGTCTGTGAGGCACAGCGGTGACAGGCTCATGCCGGCCTCACAGGGACGGACAAGAGCAGGGAAGGCCCAGCAGCCCAGGGACGGAGCCCAACCCTTCAAGCAGGCAGGTGCTTCCTGTGAGATTTTAAATCAGGATGGGAGAACAGTGCAGCTACAGACTGGAACTTAGATTAAAAAGTCAGAGGTGATGTTGGGTGTCCCGGATGCATGCAGCCCGCTCCTGGACCCGTAGGAACTAAGTGATGACACAGCAAATAAACCTGAGGGACCGATACCCAGATGCTCAGCCCCAAGGACACGTCCAAGGTCTGTGGGCCGGCAGGCTAAGGTCTTAAGGTTTTCAAACAACGTGAGACAGTTGAGACAGCTGCCAGGGGCTCTGAGGAACAACACCCTGACACTGGGTGCGAGTGTCTCCCATGAGGGGAGATAGATGAATTGGCTTTAATGTCACTTGCTTTTAAAAGGGGGTATGGAAAAAATTTTACTAACAGCAACCGGCATATTTTGTCCTTATTTATCTCTGTATGTTCAACAATAGTAAACTTTATGCAATAGCTACTATCTAAATGAAAAGAATGTGAGGGGAAAAATAAGCTCAGACCAGAGACCTTCCAAAGAGGCTCTACTTCTGTCTCTAGGTCTGGGGTAGAGTCTCTGATGTAATCAGTTGAGC
Source organism: Catagonus wagneri (assembly GCA_004024745.2). NCBI lineage: Eukaryota > Metazoa > Chordata > Mammalia > Artiodactyla > Tayassuidae > Catagonus > Catagonus wagneri. The sequence goes on from PVHT021183649.1 coordinate 2,322,346, forward strand.
CCTGGACTTGGCTGTCCTCCTGGGCACCTGACAGGCGACAGGGGTCCCAAGAAGGCCCCTCCCGGCCACCCTCACACCTGGCTGCCTGTGCATTTGCACCTGCGGAGGCCCTGCTAGGGGACGGTGGGGACTACCAGCCCAGGGCTGGGACCCCATAGGACTGGACTCCGTGCTTCACTCAGCGACCTCGCCCTGCAGGCGCAGGGTGGGGGCTGGGGGAGGGCCAAGGCCGGACCCCCCCACTCCTAAGCTCAAGGGCTGGCCCAGGCTGCCCACAGCCCTACCCTGGTCTCGGAACTAGGCTCACAGGAGAACACTGACCCCAAACCCATTCACTTCAAACCATACCAAATTTCAAGAGACAAATGTGTGTTTCTGCGTGTTCGCAGCTCTCACCCCACCCAGCTGTTCGCCTGCGGGGCAGCGTCCTCCTGTTTAGAGCTGGAGCTCACGTGCATTTCAGCTCCACCACGGACGTGGGAACTGGAGGCAAGGTTCCCTTGGCCCCTCAACAGCTGAATTTATAGGAAACAAGCACAGATCCACAATGTTTTATGGAAGCTTTTCCACTATCCTAAGAGCAGGCTTAAAAATATGCCATTAAAAAAAGTAATCCATAATCTCAGGGCATCTTCCTTAGTTCTTTTTTTCCTTCGTAGGATATTCAAAAGTGAAAAACACAAGAGCCCTAAGGTTGGTGGCACCTCAGCTCAAATCAGAGAGAGCCGAATGGGGATCCACCGTAGTTCTCTTCTAAACTGTAACAAAGTGATGTAATACTGTAAAACTGTTTCCTATCACAGACATGTGATTTCCAAGAACTTGTTCCTGATAGCTATTTTAAATCACCATGACATATTTTTACTATGATTCACATAAAATGCATAAAACTATATATACTGAAATATTCCTAAATTCAAGCTCAAAATCTATAGAGTACATTTTTCCTATTCAAAACTGTGCAGTTTCTTTATTGATACTAAACATATACAAACCTGAGTAGTCATGTTCACAAACTGATTGGTGCCGGGAAGCTGTGTGTGATGCCGTCTGGCCCACAGTCCCGGCAGGGTTGTGATGAGGACACGGCCGCGACCTTCTCACGGGACCCCAGCTCCTGATCTTGGTTTACAACTACCTGGCAGGGCAGCTGGCCCAGCAGGAAAGACACTGCGCTCTCAGACAGGGCGACAGGCGCGCTGCCTCCTGGGCGGAGCTCACGGGAAGCCCTGGCGCTGTAGCTGCCCCTCCAGCTGCGGAGGAGGGGGGGCCCGCCCTCTCATCCAGCACCCCCCCCGCCCCGCACCCAGTGTGAGTGTGACAGGGCTGTCAACAGTGGAGGGGCACGAAGGACTGTGTGCCCACCAGCCAGACTCCATCCCCCACCTGCCCCTGTACGTACAATACATTCACCACCGAAAAGAGAAATCTTAAAGGCAACAGGAAAAACTCTGTAAACTGGACCCAGCTCCAAACACATCAAGACAATGAGTAGTCCCTTCCCCAACATATACCTGAGCATAGCTGCCCGTGACAGCTCACCAGCACCCCCCAAGTTTAGGATGATCTCCCCTGAACAAGAGTCTCAGGGCCTGGAAAAGCCAGAGTCCAGCCCGTCTGCTCTCCACTCTCGCCCAGGACCTCGCGAGCAGGCGCGTCAGGGAGGAGGGGTGTCCAGACTCCGGCCACGAAGTGATGCCGGTGACGGTGATGGCAGAGGCAGGCGGGGCGGCACCCTCGTTCTCCACGATCATCTTGTGCAGCTTTCTGTTTCCTTGGGGTTGCTTCCTCCTTGGACTAGCTCTGAGAGAAGCAAAAGTTAAACAAAATTAACATGCACTGTTAAAAACCATCAAGCAGAGGAGCTGCACACGCACACACGCACACTCCTCCAGCTGGGAAAACGGCCTGATCGTGCTTCCTCTGCCAGTCCTGCCAGGGTGCGGACCTCAACTGCAGCCCAGACCTCAGCGGTGACGGGGTTGCCAGACCGGGTCGGGGAGGGGTGAGAGGACTGCTCTCAGCTTGGTGCTCCGCAAGGAAGCAGTGCCAGTGTTTAAAGCCTGACCGGTGCACCAGCCTCTCATGTGAAGTTGGTGGGAAGGGTCATACAGACAAGAGAGACACCCAAAGAAACGTGGGCAGTTAGTTTGGGAAAAGCGGCCTGGATAATCCCTGAACAGCTGGTACCAAGACAACAGGAAAAAGGGACCCGGCTCGTGGAGACAGGAGGGAAGCCACCGCTGAGGCCTGTGTCCTTCGCTGCCTGGTCAGCTGGCCTCCTGGAGGACGTGACCCCCTTCCAGAGAAAGTTCCTGCATCAACAGCAGTGAACTCACGAGCTAACTTCCTGAGTCTGGAAGCACAAGCAAAGCTCTGATTTCTGAAAATTCCAACCTGATCAAGAGGAAGCGTTGGGGGCTTCTGCGGCGGCAGCTCCTCCTGCATTGTCGTGGCTGCCGGTGTCTTTGGGAATGAAGGCTGGGGCTGGACCGGGTGCGTCTGCACTCTAGAGCCGCAAGGAAGGAGCAGTCAGCGCAAAGGAAAACACCTTTAATCACGAAAGCTGCACGCAGACACTGCCTTAACTACCCACAGAGTGCGATGGCTAAGCTGTGCCCCACACCACCTGCCCGGGGTTCCTGACCCTAATATTCGGGATCAACAAGAATCCAGAATAGGGGGCACTCTTTCGGGAGAACTGGCCTTGTGTCTTGGGAAAACAAAGTAAAACCAAAGTTGTAAACTAAAAGACTAGACAGACACAGCCACCAAACGTCCATGAACCTTGAATGGATTCGGGACGGGGGGGCAGGGACCAAAATAAAACAAAAAATTCTACCAGCAAGGTGCTCCGGGCAAAGTAGAGAAACCAAACACAGCTGCGCTGCCTCAGCGGCCTGACAGGAGCCTCGGGAGATAAACGCCGCTGGCAGCTTACTTCGCAATGGCTTAGAATTAGGGCAAAGACGAATACACAAATATAGCAAAATGCCAACTAGAGAAGGCCCTGAGCAAAGGTCTTCTGAAACTGGCACTGGGGGTGGCGCTTGGGTTCTTACGTTGGATGGTACTGGTTTTATGATTAGACTTTGTAACTTTGATGTGAAAACTCCCTGGATCACTTACCACCTCACGGGGTCTCAAAATATGATTATCAGAATTCAGGTGCGGACAGCAGCAGACATTCCCTAATTCTGGAAGGTTTTCGCTCAATGTTAGGGCGGGGAGTAGGCCTGGGAGCAAAGCTGTGATCGCCCACCCCCAGGTCTGCTGAGACCACTTCACTCTGCTGGGAGCATCTGCCTGAGCTCCAAGTGTCCAAAATCTAACCTAGTCGCTTAGATGCCGCTTCCCTTTCGTGAGGAAAGACTCCAGGCACAACGGGACTCCAAAGCTAGTGCATTCCCAGTGTCCCCAGCACCAACGGCCACGCGCTTTCCTGGTCCTGCATTCGCGTCTACCTTCATTCCCAAGGCCTTTTCTCACCGCAGCGCTAACATCAGAGAAGAGCACTCTGCCGCAGCCTTACCCTGCTGGTCTGTATGCCTCCTGGAAAGGCGCCCGCGATCCGCTCCCAGTGCCCACGTGTTCCATCATCACAGCCTGAAAGTGGCCCAGGCCCTCGTCTGGGCAGCGGTAGAGGGGGCACTCGGGAGACAGGCCGTTGGGCTGGGCCGTCACTGGGCGGTGAGATGGGTGAGCAGCCACGGGGGAGGAGAAGGCCCTGGGCTGGAAATGACTGGCCGGCCGCTGAGGTGGGTAGGCCGGCCCGGGCGGCAGCATGACACCGTGCGGGGGGAAGGCAGCGGGACCGAAGCCCATCCCTGAGCTCAGGGGAGCCGGGGGCGTCCTGTAAAGATACTCGGCTGACAAGGAGCTCTGCCGCTTGGTAGCTGCATTGTGGTTGTCCAGGTCTAAAAACTCTTTGGGACTCTCTGGCCTCTCCACAGACTCATCCTGCTTCTCCTCTGGGCCGGGGTTCTGGCCGTCAGTGGTCTTGGCCGCCACGGCGTCCACCCGCGCGGGGGAGGTTAAGGCCGCGCTCAGCGCCTCGCAGCCCCGCAGCCCGGCCGCGGCGCTCTTGTCTGAGAAGAGGGGCCTGGCAGGGGCGGGCTGCGCCGGCGGCGGGGGCCCGCTCGGGCTTCCCGGCGGGGGGACGTGTCTCGGCCAGTCCGAGAAGCCTTGCGGACACGGGTAGTAGGGAGTTCGCTGGTAGGGGGGGTAGGACGGCTGTGGGGGGGGCTGGTAGGGATACCGCATGCCCTGGGGGTGGCGGTATCGGGGGAAGACGCCAGAGTGGGGGTCGGGAGACTGGAACGCCCGTGGGGGAAAAGGCTGAGGATGTGGGGCTGGGGGCTTGCCGCCCATCACAGGGCCCACCGCCGGCAGGCCCGGGCCCATGTGGTACCGTGCGGTCGAGCCCGGGTACTCCAGGCCGGGCACGTACAGAGGGGCACAGGCGGGCTCCGCGGGCAGCACAGCCTCCTGCAGCGCTCGGCCCTGGCCCTCGGGCCCACACGGGGAGGCTTCCACCCTCACGCCGTTTTCAGACAGCACCCCCCGGTCTGCCAGGGTGCATCCCTGGGCGGCTGGGCTGGCGAAGCTGCCCCCTGAGGGCCAGGCGGTCCTGCCCGCGCTGGCTTTACAGCCGTCTCCAGGTTCCGAGGGCTCGCTCCTGTGCTCCGGGGCCTCCAGGTCCCGGCCCTGGGGTGAGCTCCGCCTGGCACAGTCGGTCTGCAGGGTGGGTGTGGGGTGAGGTAGCTGCTTGAGGAACATCCCCTCTGAAGCACCAACGCCTGCTGCTTTTTCCTCGAGCCCGGGCACAGGATCTGCTGCAAGAGAGACGGAGACGAAAGCACAGCTCAGGAGCTGAAATGGCGGCACCCAACAGATGATGTGGCTGTGGGACAACGGTGCTGACACCCTGTCCCAGGCCAAGGGTGAGGTCTATGCAGAGCCGGACAAGTAAGGGTGTGACCCGTGCTCCTGACTTTAGGGAGTGCCTGCAACACAGGGTGGGAGGGCCTGGCTGTCACCTCACTTGCAGGCTTGCCTGAGATGCGCTGGCCTGACCCAGAGAGCAGGACAAGGGCACGAAGACACTGGCAAGGCCAGTCCCCAACCTCTGCCGATAGGACACCTGTCCAGGGGAGTGGGAACTTGGTTCTGTTCCTTACCACACGCTCAGGACTTGCACAAAACAGGGCTCAATCAGTATCTGCTAAATGGATGGAAACATCTCTCTGCTGTGTCTTCAGCATGTTAACCTGGAAATTTTTTAATTCACTGTCATGTTTACCCATAAATGTGGTCTCATTGTTATGTTCTCTCAGGTGGTACAGAGTTGCTGCCTGGGTGTGGTCAAAATATGACCATGGTCAGAGTGTAAGGACAAGATCAGGAATTCATAATGACTCAAGTTCTCAGGCTAATGATGAACTATACTGGCTTTCAAAATCAAAGGTACATGCTGAACAATGAAAATGAAAATATGCACTTTTCATTATTCAGCCGACATAAAACATGGCAACTACCAGAGAGACTACTGAAGGCTTTGTCCCAGGCTCTTCCTCTAAAGCACTGAGCTTCAGACATACCTGAAATCACCACTGGAAAATTCGCTAGAGCCGATGTTCCTAGAGGGGGCCTTTTCCGCAAAAGAAACACTAAGACAAAGTCTGAGTTCTAGGCCCACCACCACATTATGCAAAATCTATGTGCACGCGCCTCCCCCTGCCCCCCACCCACGCAATACAGGCTAAAACGTCTGCCCCAGAAACAAGCACTAACCATAAAGGAGCTGTAGCCCCCATTTCGCCTGCAGTTTTAGATTTACTCTCTTGGCTGGCACTTTAAAGACATTCTTGCGAGATCTCACTACCCTTCTTTCTCAGTAGACTGGACATGCACCCAAGGACAGAAGAACTGGGCCATAAGTGAAATACTGATAATGCATTTCACACTGGAGGTTGACAAGATCTGACTATTTAAGTGCGGCTGGATGGTGAGGGCTGAGGACCCAGAGGCTGGATCCCGTTCAAATCTCAGCCCCCACTTCATAGTCAGATGAAGGCAAATAACCTGCCATTTCTGTGCCTTGGGTTTTCATCTGTATAAACGAGGGCAGTAATAACTATTCCTGCAAAAGCTTGTTCTCAGAATTAAAAGACTTAGCATGACTAAGTCTCAAAGAGTGCCTGGCCCAGTAAGCACTACACCCACGCAGCAAGGATCACCGCAGAGATCTTTCTGGACCATGACTGGCTCAATCTCAAGAAATTCAAGAAAAAGTGGCTGGAGGCCAGTCTACATTTTGATAGTTGGTGTAAAAAGATGACTCACGAATTAACAGCTCAGAGCCAAGGGGCCGAATGAAAGTGACAGAAGGAAGTGCCTCGGCATTCTCAGCTCTGGTGTTTCAGCGCCCTCTGGCGTTCTCCTGGGGTTCCCCAGGTGAGCTACCCGAGGGAAAGGGCCTGGCAGGTGGGGGGCGGGGCGGGCCTGCTGGGGGACAAGCGCACCTGGTGGGCCCACGCGGGAGGAGAGCTGCTGCATGGCGATCATCTCTGGGCTGTCCATCATGGAGTCTCCACCCTGCACCCCCCGCAGGGCCTGGGCCGGCGCTCCGAACAGAGACCCTGCCGCCGGGGCTGGAGGTGGCTGTAACCGATGTCCGCCAGATTTACAGGGTGGTCGCATGTATCCAGGAGAAGGAACTCCGTGAGGTAGGAAGCCTGATTGTTCAGTCCATGGGTGTGTGGGGAGGGGTGGCCTCAGCACCCGGGAATCCATCACGGGACCCAGTGTGTGAGGCTGGTGCGAGGGTCCTGGCCCCATGGGGGTCTTCTCATCTGGCCCCAAGGGCCCTGGGTTGGCAGCACTGTGGTTCCCATTCCAGACTGCAGGGTGTACTCGGTTCAGGTACTTGTAGGGCCGGTACACGTGGCTGGGAGGGATTTCTGAGCTCTCATGAAAGTCTGGAGGTCGGGCCGGGGCCCCACTGAGCCTGGGAGGAATAAACGCTGGCTGGAAGTGGGTAGGGGGGTACACGTGTCCATCCTGACTGGGGCTGCTCATCTGCCCGAGCTGTAAGGATCCAGGACATGAACCCACGTCAGCAAGGTGAGCCAGGCCCCCGCCCACTGGCTCCTCAGCGGAGGCACCTCGGCCGGGGCCGTGGTGGTGGTTCATTCCAGCTGGAGCCTGATGATGGAAGAAGAGAAGATGTGGGAATTAGAAATTCAATTCACCTGGCATAGACTACTTCTGAAGCTAACCTCTCACCTGCTCTCTGAGTAGAGTGCTCACCTGCATTGCTAAAGGCCGCTGCTGTCCAGGTCCTCTGGGGCGTGGCTCAGGGGGTCCAGCATGGAGATGCACAGTGGTGGGATCTGACCCTCGGAGGGGGCAGAACGGTCCCTGCACTGCGGGCCTCTGGAAGGTGTTGGGAAAAGGCAAAGAGGAGAAAAGCACATCCTTCACATCCTGAAGATGAACGTACTGCTGAAACAGCATTCACAGCAGGGCCCAGAGCAGGTGCTTCTCGGGTGGCAAGATTGAACATGTATTTCCTGTCACTGAGTCCCCAGAGCTTTATCTGCCAGATTTTTTTTCCCAACTGCACCCACTGGGAAATGTTAATCTATGTGCTGCAGGTGCCCTTTACTTAAAAAGAATTGTTTCTTTTTTTCTATTTTGGCTGCCCTGAGGCATATGGAGTTCCCAGATCAGGGACTGGACTCAGGCTGCAGCTGCAACCTGTGCCACAACTCAGCAACACCAGATCCTTAACCCACTGTGCTGGGCCAGGGATCAAACCTGCATCCCAACGCTCCCAAGATGCTGCTGATCCCACTACAGCACAGCTTAAACCCCAGGAGTGAGTTTAATTCAAATTTCTGCCCACATCAAGAACGTATGGTTCAAATAATTAAGAAAAAGGAGAATTTAAAATTAAGAATAAAGAACAAACGGATGGGGGAGACGAAAGCATCCACACACAGAAAAGCTTACTCTGGAAAGGGAGCCGACGGAGGAGGATTCCTGTGCAGCCCCCGCCCGTTGCCAACCCTGAGAAGCAGAAACAAGCTGCTTCTTACCATCTGGTTTGAAAGAGGCGTCTGGCTGGGACTGCCACTGTAACGCGGGGTTCCCGGCAAGCCACGGCCATTGGAGGCACCCGCCTCACGAGGGGGCTGCGAGGGGCCACCGCCTCGACCGTCCCCAGAGGAGGAAGCTCGGCGCCCGGGCGGCAGCGACTTCCCTCCGTTCTCTGCGGGCTGCTGCCTCCGGCTGGGCCCCTCCGTGTCCCTGGAGCGTGTGCACACGTGGCTCCCACCTCCGCGCGCTGCCCGACTGCGCCTCTTCTCCCGCTTCTCGTCCTCTCTGACCCAGAACTCTTCGTCTGTGTCCCCGTCTTCACCAGGAAAATGCTTGAGCATGGCCCGGTGGAAGCACCTCTCCAGGTTCTCGGACATCTTGGTGTATTCTGCAGGAGAAAGAGCTCGCCAGACCCCCGCAGCCTCTTCCCGGGCACACGGCGGGCAGGCCGGCCTCAGTGCTTCCCTCGGGACCAAGATGAGGACGTGACTTCTGTCCTGAGAGACTCCAGGAGCCAAAGAGTCAAACTTTAATTCTTTAAGGCTAAACTGTGGAAGCAGATTAAGTGCCATCGTTCAATTTGTCTAGTGAAACACAAAGGCATTTTGAGTCACTGCTTAAGCGCCTCCACATTTGTGTGCCTGGAGCCACATGAGCTGCGATTCTGGGTGACTCATGAGGCGGGGGCACAAAACAACCAGACCCGGGCTGGTCAAGGGTGACGAGAAGTGGGGCCAGCCGGCCACACCCTCTGGTCGGGTGGGACAGGGCAGGGCCCGGCACAACCAATCCCCAGGCTTTCACACACACTTTCCTTGTGGTCCTAAAGAAAGCTGTGAACCACCAGAAAGGGTATTTCTAAAAGAAAAGACAATTTTATTCTCGGTCCTAATGGGACAGTAAGTGTAGATTTAGAACAAACCCCTTTCCACTCACCACTGCTCTCCCCGTTGTACTTCCGACAATTCCTGAACATGGTCTTCATGTCGCTGACAAACTCCTCCTTGGTGCAGTATAAACCTCCGTTCAGTTTCTTCTCCATGCTTGAAATGTCCATGGGGACCTAAAATCGGACACATTTAATGAGAACATGCCAGAGACGGCAGTGTCTTCGAGTTTCCATGCGGGGCAGACAGTCACGATGGTAGGAGTAACTCAAAAGCTGGGTGTGTACCTGGCGGCCCCTCCCTTGAGGAGTAACAGGGAACCGTGACACAGCAGATCATCAATGATGCACTCACCTTAATAATCTGGTAATAGTTAGGGGCATACGATTCATCCACAGGTTCCAAAAAGGGCCAGGAATCCTTGTGAGCCTTAACCACATCCAGAACTGAGGGCCAAAGAGAGAGAGTCAACACTCACGTGACAACACACTCAGCAGAGCACGGGGGCTGAGCAAGGACTGACCTTTGTACATGGCAGTGAAGTCGTCATCCAACTCAAAGCTGTAAATCAGAGAAGAAGGAAATCAATAGCAACCGAGCCCACCTCCTCTGCTCAGTTCTCTTATGCAACCGACACCAAGATCTGGAACAGTCCCAATCAAACCTCTCTTTAAGGCTGAGTCTATTAACACTGAAAACACTACAGAAAAATAACTATGAAGACGAGGGTTAGCATACTTTAGCAAAAGAGGGAAAATTGTTTTTCTCATCTATAAAGTTAACGGTTCTATAATTTTACTTAATAGGACATTCTTTCCCATCTTTTATTTTACTCTAATGAGTATTTCTGTGATCTAAATAATAACCACCCAGGAGTTCCCACTGTGGCGCAGCAGAAAAGAACGTGACTAGTATCCATGAGGATGTGGGTTCGATCCCTGGCCTCGCTCAGGGGGTTGGGGATCTGGCACTGCCATGAGCTGTGGTATAAGGCTGAAGACTCAGCTCGGATCCCGCATTGCTATGGTGGAGGCCAGCAGCTGCAGCTCCAATTCAACCTCTAGCCTGGGAACCTCCATATGCTTTGTGTGCAGCCCTTTAAAAAAAAAAAAAAATCTTCCAGAAGAGCAGCCAGGAGAGTAAGAGGCTCAAAGGCACTGGGCACCACCTGCCACACAGGGCTACTCTAAAGGACACAAGAGAAAAGCTGGGAGGTGCTCAGCACTTACGGGTCCTTGGTCCTCTTCTCTTCCCGCAGTGGGGACGGAGGGTCCAGGTGGGACAGCTCAGGCGGCAGTGCCTTCCCCTGAGCCAGCAGCCAGGCCCGCTCTTCCCTGAGTTTCCTCCTCTTGGCTCGATCTACATGAACACAGAGCACAGACTTCATGAACCCTAGACACTCAGGCGTTTGCTTACCATTTTGAGACAAAGAAGAAAAAGATCACCAGCAGGATATCTGCTTTCTCTGCCATGCCCTTTTTTAATAATTGGATGATTCTACTGATTCAATGCTTTATAGACCCATCTTCTATTAGTCACATGGAGTTCAACTTCTCCCACCAGCAGAAGGAACAGTAGCAAGAGATGGTGGGAGTTTGGGAGAGCAGCCAGACAGAGGGAGGGTGTTTTCCGGCTCCCAGCCGCAGTCACACAGGAAACATACTTGACGTTCCACTGCTGGTCTGCTTGGCCCTCGTGCCAGCAGTGAACGAAAAGATGCAAGGGACAAGCAATGCCATCGGCAGGCAAGACACAGGTGGAGCGAGAAGCCAGAGAAGGTCCACGTAGGGAACACAACACAGCCCTGCAGACAGCGGGCCTGTCAAGCTTCCGCTGACTAGCAACTCTGCTCCTCGTTATTTATTTATAAACTTCTAAGCTGAAGAGTAATCTATCTCTGCTTTATCAGTGGCACTTTGCTGTCAACCACTTCTGAAATTGTTTTTTTAAGAACTAGAATGATTTCAAGCTTAAGGACAAGTAAAACTAAATGAATAGGCATGTAACAGATTTTAACATCTTGGCCTCATTAACATATTATTATTTCAAACGTAATGATCCATTTTCTGGATGACTGCAATTCTTTTGTGTCTTGGGAATAGCGTCGTCACAGTAGTTCTCTCAACACACTTTGGGCGCAGGTGCCAGCAGTGGACTCGCCACATGAGAGCAGATATAGTTTTCTCTGAACCCTTTGCTCCTCAGCACGTCTAAGTTCCTGGGCCAGGGATCAAACCTGAGACACAGCAGCGACAATACAGGAACTCGCTGAGTCACAGGAAAACTCGAAGAGAAGATAATCAGGCTTTCAATGCTATTAAAGGTTTTACAGCTACCCCTTAAAAAGTGATGT
>PVHT021183649.1:2333788-2383059 GCA_004024745.2 Catagonus wagneri
AGTGGGTTAACGGTCCGGCGTTGCCGTGAGCTGTGGTGTAGGTTGCAGACGCGGCTCGGATCCTGCGTTGCTGTGGCTGCGGCGCAGGCCAGTGGCCACAGCTCCGATTAGACCCCTAGCCTGGGAACCTCCACATGCCGCGGGTGCGGCCATAAACCCGCGGCCATAAAATGACAAAAGGCAAAAAAAAAAAAAAAGTGATGTAAGTTCCTTCGAAAGTAAAATTTTTGAATTTTTTTCCAAATTGCTAAATGTGATGCTAAATTCTGATGTTTTTGTCTGCATTTTCCTGATGGGAGTGACACTGAACATATTTACGTGCTGATTGTCCACCTCTGTGAATAAACTGCCTAGCCTTTTTTTCCTATGGGTTGTTGGTTTTCCGACTGCGAGAATTGCTTCTGTCTTTAATCACCTACGTTTTCTTCAAAAGATCCTGGCCTTCAGTCGGTGAGGAGGCAGTGGTGCTGGTGGCGCCTTTGTGAGAAACCAGGTCTGTTTCTGGCCAGTCACTGTACCGGTAGTATCACTCAACTCCTGCATTCACGGGTGCTTTTATTTTCTTATCTGGTAAAGTTACTTACTTAATTTTAATTGAAGTACAGTTGCTTATACAATGTTGTACTAGTGTTAGGTGTACAATAAAGTGATTAAGTTTTACATAGATAAGTATTTTTTTTAAATTCTTTTCCTTCATAGGTTATCACAAAATAATGAATATTGTTCCTCCTGCCCTACAGTAGTTCCTTGTTGTTTATCTACCTTAGTGCTGTGTATACGACAATCCCAAACTCCTAATTTATTCCCCTTCACAATTTCCCCTTAGTTTTGACTGTTTTCTGTGAGTCTATTTGTTTTGTGAAAAAGTTCCTTTGTATCATATTTCTTTAGATTCTGTATATAAGCAATATCATGTTTGCCTTTCTCCCTTTTTTTTCCTTCAGTACCAAACCTTTGGCACATGAAGTTCCCAGATTAGGGGTCGAATTAGAACTGCAATCGCCGGCCTACACCACAGCCACAGCAACAGCAAAGGGGGATCCGAGCCGTGTCTGTGACCTACACCACAGCTCACAACATCGCCAGATCCTTAACCAACTGAGCAAGGCCGGAGTTGGATACTAGTTGGGTTCTTAACCTGCAGAGTTACAACAGGAACTCTGTCTTTCTCTTTTTGATTTACCTTAGTATGACAAACTCTAGGTCGGTCTACCCATGTTTTGCAAATTATATTACTTCATTCTTTTACAGCTGAGTAACATTCCCTTGTGTGTGCACGCATTCTCACATTCTAATTTCATCGCTTTTACTCCCCACTCCAATGTTTTATATTTTTGATGTCATGCTTTATATTTTTTTAATCTTGCATATCCCCTCAACTGTTGTAATCATACTTATTGTTACTACTTTTGTCCTTTAACATTCATACTGGCTTCATAAGAAATTAGTCTATTACCTTTATTATATATTCACTTTTCCAGTGAGATTTAGCCTTTCATATATGTTACTAATTAGTGCCCTTTCTTTCTTTTTTATGGCTGCGACTACAGTACATGGAAGTTCCAGGCCGGACACTGAATCTGAGCTGCAGAAGCGGCGATACCGGATCCTTTACCCCTCCACTGGGCTGGGGTGCTTCCTAAGCAACCTGAACTGCTGCGCTCAGATTCGTAACCCACTGCACCAGGGCAGGAACCCTAGTGTCCTTTCTTTATAGCTTAACAAAGTTCCTTTAATATCTCCTACAAGTGGTACTTTCATTTATCTGGAAAGCTCTTCATATCTCCAATCTGAATGACCTTATAGGGTAGAAATTCTTGGTTACAAGTTTTTTCTTTCGGCACTTTGACTATATCATTCTGTCCAAAAAGTTTTTTTTTTTAATTGTTTATTTTTTCCATTATAGTTGATTTAATGGCCTGAAAAGTTCTGCTAAAAAAATCTGCTCATGGGGAGTTAAGTCGAGGATCAGTGGTAATGAACCCAACTAGGATCCATGAGGATACAGGTTCAATCCCTGGCCTCACTGCTGTTAGCTGTGGTATAGGTCAAAGATGCAGCTTGAATCTGGCATTGCTGTGGCAATAGTGTGGGCCAGCATCTACAGCTCCAATCTGAACCCTAGCCTGAGAACTTCCATGTGTTGCGGGTGCGGCCCTAAGAAGACAAAAGTCAAATCAAATCAAATCAAATCAAAATCAAAATAAAATATCTGCTCATGGTCTTACCGAGAGGGAGGCAGGGATTCATGCAACAAATTGTTTTCTCGTATTGCTTTTTTTTTTGCTTTTTAGGGCTGCACTTGTAGCATATGTAAGTTCCCAGGCTGGGGGTTGAGTTGGAGCACAACTGCCAGCCTATGGCACAGCCACAGCAACTCTTAGATCCAAGCCACATCTGCCACCTATACCACAGCTCAGGACATTGCCAGATCCTTAACCCACTGAATTGAGGCCAGAGATCAAATCCATGTCCCCTATGGATACTAGTCGGGTTCGTTACTACTGAGCCACAATAGGAACTCCTCTTGCTGCTTTTTAATATTGTCCTTGTCTTGAACTTCCGACAAAATGTCTTGGCATGGGTCTCTTTGGGTTCCTGATCTGTATGTCCATTTCGCCCAGGCAAGGGAGGGGAAGTTTTGCGACACTACATCAATCCTCTTGAAGCCAAGTTCAGTTATCATATTCTTCAGCTCTGAGAATTCTATTTGGCACTTTTCAACATTTTCCTTCTCTCTGTGGAAGTTCTCACCGTGCTCACCCATTCTGCCCCCCGACCCCGTCCAGTGTGCATCTCCATGACCATTACCTTAACACTTCTGTCTCATTCAGGTTTTTTTCTGAGGTTTTAACCTGTTCTTTCACGTTGCTGGACCGTATTTGTTTCTAGACAACGCAAATCTCCTGGCCTGGAAGGAGAGTCCTCGTGTGGGAGCTGACCTCTCACACCTCCGTGCTGAGCACACAGCCAAATCTATTTTAGTAAATCCTGGAAGTGGAGGGTGTGCCGACACCTGTCAGTGGCCTGCACGGAAGACGGCAGCTCGAGATTCAGAATGACTGGAGGCTTTCCTTTAAAGTCTGCAAACATACATGGTGAGGGACTATAATCCTGAACCCCGCTGGCCACCAGAGCCAGGGACCTGCAGTGCCTCCGGAGGGCAGCCCTGAAGGCCCAACCTAAGGCTGCCCCCTCGGGCTGAAGCTCCAGAACAAACAAGGGCCTCTTTCGCAGGATGGCAGTGACTGTCCCTACCACGCAGAACAGAACCCACTCACCCAGTCTCTCTTTCTGGCCATCAGAGCCAGATGATCAAGGGGTGACCCCTGGGTGTCAGACATAAAAATCGGGGCACCAAACACTTCTAAGAGCCTCCCCCCTTGGAGGTACTAGTGCCCTGGACATAGCAACAGAGAGAAGAGATGGTGCCCGTCAGGTTCTGTTTCCAAGAACATTCCCACAGGGTGAAGCGGCACCACACGCAGGCGGCTCCCGCCCCCCCGCCCCCCCAGGCTAAGCTCCTCTCACTGGTACTGCTGGAGTCAGTCTTGGTTCCTCTCAATGTTGGCAATCCTCACTGCCACGGGGACATGCTTTCTCTTGAAAGATAACTCATTGCTATCTATAATGATGACAAACCCGGCTACCTGCCTTAATTATTCTTAGTGACAATGATTCCTTGGGCATTTTCTTGGGGTGTCAGATGCATTCTGAAAATTGTGTGAGTATATTATTTTCCACTGTAGAGAGGAATCCCTCTAAGACAATATAATAGAGAATAGAAGCAATGATAGAGGATCTCTGATTTCTTCCTGACTTTGAAAGGAAATCCTTTTAGTGTTTCCCCCATTAAGGAGAGTGTTTGACTAGATTTTTAAAAATACATATTGGCTAGGGAGTTCCCTTCGTGGCTCAGTGGTTAACGAACCCGACTAGAATCCATGAGGATGAGGGTTCAATCCCTGGCCTAGCTCAGTGGGTTAAGGATCCAGCACTGCCATAAGCTGTGGTGTAGGCCACAGACGCTGGTTGGATCCAACATTGCTGTGGCTATGGTGTAGTCCAGTAGCTGCAGCTCTGATTCAACCCCTAGCCTGGGAACCTCCATATTCTGCGGATGTGATGGTATAACATATATATATATATATATGTTAAAGAAGTTGCTCTCATCACAAGAAAAAAATTAACTTACAGTGGTGATCAATTTGCTAAGTATATAGATGGAGGATCATGCTGTACTCCTTAAAATAAGGGAGGGTGTATGCCAATTACACTTCAACTTAGTCAAATAACAACCAAATAAAAACTCCACTGAAAATTACAGAATCCTATTGAAAAAAACATAGAAATAAAACCCGGTGAAAGTCCCCTGGTGGTCTAGTGGTTAGGGCTCAGCACGTTCACTGCTGCAGCTCAAGTTCAATCCCTGGTCTTGGAACTGAGATCACACAGCAAGCTGCTACTCACATGGCCAAAAACAGTAACAAAAAGCTAGTTACCATTTTGAGGAATTCAAATCTAGCACTGAAAATAAATTAGGCAAAATTCCAAAGCAGAATATACTACAAAATGCGGCGCTGGCTAAATTAGTAGATTCGGCACATTGAGGGTTTTAGAACGAAGAAATGATCAAGGCCAGAATGGAGGGAATCTCTTGAGAATCAAGAGGCAATACCTGTTAATGGGAGGAGGGAAAATCACATATGCTCAGAATCCTTTAAAGTTTACTGCCAAAATTTATTTAAAATTCGTATGGAGGAGTTCCCGTCATAGCACAACAGAAATGAATCCAACTAGGAACCATGAGGTTGCGGGTTTGATCCCTGGCATCGCTCAGTGGGTTAAGGATCCAGCATTTCCGTAAGCTTGGTGTAGGTCGCAGATGTGGCTCAAATTTGGTATTGTTATGGATGTGGTGTAGGCCAGCAACTACAGCTCCAATTTGACCCCTGGCCTGGGAACCTCCATATGCTGTGGGTACGGCCCTAAATAGACAAAAGATAAATAAATGAATAAATAAATAAATGAATAAATAAATAAATAAATTCGTATGGAAATACTGCATTAAAAAGCAAAATCTAGGCGTTCCCGTCGTGGCTCAGTGGTTAACGAATCCGACTAGGAACCATGAGGTTGCAGGTTTGATCCGTGGCCTTGCTCAGTGGGTTAAGGATCCGGTGTTGCCGTGAGCTGTGGTGCAGGTTGCAGAAGCGGCTCGGATCCCGCGTTGCTGTGGCTGTGGCGAAGGCTGGCAGTTACAGCTCCTGTTAGACCCCTAGCCTGGGAACCTCCATATGCCGCGGGTGTGGCCCTAGATAAAAAGGCAAAAAGACAAAAAAAAAAAAAAAAGCAAAACCCATAGTCTCTTCAGCAAGTGGTGCCGAGACGACTGGACAGCTGCATGTAAATCAATGAAACTATAACCAATGGGACGTAATCAAACTGACAAGCTTTTTGCACAGCAAAGGAAACCATAAAAAAACCAAAAAGATAACCTATGGAATGGGAGAAAATAGTTGCAAACGATGTAACTGACAAGGGCTTAATCTCCAAAATATACAAACAATGCATAACAGCTCAACAGCAAACAAAACAAAACAAAAAACCCAAAACTACCCAACTGAAAAATGGGCAGAAGACCTAAACAAACATTTCTCAGTAGAAGACATATGGATAGCCAAGAGACACATGAAAAAGTGTTCAACATCACTAATTATTAGAGAAATGCCAATCAACACTACAATGAGGTACCACTTCACACCAGTCAGAATGGCAAGCATTAATAAGTCTATAAGTAACAAATGCTGGAGAGGATGTGGAGAAAAGGGAACTCTCCCCTGCACTGTTGGTGGGAATGTAAATTGGTATAATCGCTACAGAAAACAGTATGGAGGTACCTCATAAAACTAAATATGGAACTGCCATATCATCCAGCAATCCTACTCCTGGGCATATATCTGGACAAGACTTTCTTTCAAAAAGACACATGCACCCCTATATTCACTGGAGCACTCTTCACAATAGCCAAGACATGGAAACAACCAAAATGTCCACCAACAGATGAATGGATTAAGATGTGGGACATATTCAGGATGAAATACCACTCAGCCATAAAGAACAAAATAATGCCATCTGTAGCAACACAGATGGAACCAGAGATTCTCATACTAAGTGAAACAGAAAGAGAAAGACAAATACCATTATGATATCACTTATATCTGGAATATAGTATATGGCATAAACGAACCTATCCACATAAAAGAAACTCAAGGACATGGAGAACAGACTTGTGTTTGCTAAGGCGGGGAGGGGGGAGGGAGTTGGAGTTGGGGGTTGGCAGATGCAAACTATTGCATCTGGAGTGGATAAGCAGTGAGATTCTGCTGTATAGCACAGGAAACTGTGTCTAGTCACTTGTGATGGAACATGATAGAGAATAATGTGAGAAGAAGAATGTATGTATCTGTATAACTGGGTCACTTCGCTGTATAGCAGAAATTGACAGAACATTGTAAATCAACTATGAAAAAAAAAAGACAAATCCAAATCCATATTAGGCTATTTTATTTGAACTTTTAAAAAGTTCAATAAATTTACTTAACAAAGAACACTGGTCCATAGTCAATGAAGCCAAAGGTCTGTCACCTGTCATCTGGTTCAGTTTATAAATACCCCTGGCGCCTATAAGCTTTAAGGACAAGCGGAAAAAAACCCTGAGTCTCTGAAGCCTGGAGCAAGCAGAACTTGAGGCAATGCTGCCAGTGCAAATGGGCAAACCCAAGGCGTTTTTGTTTTTAAACTTTTAAAAATTAAAATATAGTTGAGTTGTGTTCAAACTCTTGAGAATGACAGCAGATCTTCAAATAAATCATCATTTTTTGGCCATATCTATGACGAGCAGATGTTCCAGGGATCAAATCCAAGCTGCAGCTGCAGCAACGCCCAATCCTTAACCTGCTACACCACAAGGCAACTTCCTGAAAGGTCTGTGTAAAGCATATATACTCCGTGTGTAAGACAATTTCTGTGAAGTTAGCTTTTTTCTATTCGGCTCAGGGAACAGAGAGAAGCCAAGAGTGAGAAGGTCGCCAGAATGACAGTGACACACAGCCCCGCCCCCCGAGTCCATGCCCTGGGCAGAGGCCCTACCTTCCACCGCCTTGACCCTCTCTGCCAGCTCCCGCTTCCGCTCCTCCTTCAGCAGCTGCTCCTGCTCCTTCTTCTGCACAGCCAGCAGGATCTGCCGCTCTTCCTCCTCCTCCCTGCGCTTTTGCTTCTCCATCTTGTTGAGCACAGGAGTCTCCTGCAAGGAGCCAGGAAGCGCAGTCAGCACACAGCAACAACATAGGGTCCTTGTTCTAAGTAAAGACTCTACTTTTTTCCTTTTTTTTAAGGACTGCACTTGCACCATATGGAAGTTCCCAAGCCAGGCGTTGAATCAGAACTGCAGCTGCCGAAATATACCCCAGCCACAACAATGCCAGATCCTTAACCCACTGAGCGAGGCCAGGGATTGAACCCGAATCTTCAGGGATACTAGTCGGATTTGTTACCACTGGGCCACAACAGGGACTCCTTTTCTTTTTTTCGGACTTTTTAGTGGCTGGCCTACACCACAACTCACAGCAATGCCGGAATGATCCTTAACCCGCTGAGTGAGGCCAGGGATTGAACCAGTATCTTCATGGATCCTAGATGAGTTCGTTACCCTGAGCCAAGACGGGGAACTCAACCTCTTTTTCTTTTTCTTTCGGATGCACTGGCAGCTGGCAGAATTTCTCAGAGTTCTCACAGCAGTGACAATACCTAATCTTTAACTGCCAGGCCACAAGGGAACTCCCAAGATCCACTCTTTTGTCAAACAGCTTGATGCCTCACATCCTAACCATAAGCTCACCTTCTCTTCTGTGAAACCAATGGGGATTATAGCAGGGAAAAGTCTGGGGCCCAATGATTTACATAATTTGTGGTCCCTGGGGGGGTAATCTTCTGAAGAAAAGGCTGGAGTGGAGAAGAGACACCATGGTTAGATTTAAACTTTGATAAAAGTATTTTATCTATTTATTTTTGTCATTTTTAGGGCCGCACCCGTGGCATATGGAGGTTCCTAGGCTAGGGGTCCAACTGGAGCCACAGCAACGCGGGATCCGAACCGCGTCTGCAACCTACACCACAGCTCACGGCAACACCGGATCCTTAAACCACTGAGAGCAAGGCCAGGGACCAAACCCACAACCTCATAGTTCCTAGTTGGATTCATTTCCACTGCGCCAATATGGGAACTCCTGATAAAAGTATTTTAAACAGCACTCTCATCTGAATAACTAAGAAAAGATATCACAGACTCACAACATCAACGTGCACAATTCTGGAACTAGTAAACTTTTTTTTTTTTTTTTTTTGGTCTTTATAGAGCTGCAGCTGTGGGATATGGAAGTGCCCAGGCTATAGGTAAAACTGTACCTGCAACTGCTGGCCTACACCACAGCCATAGCAACATGGGATCCAAGCCATGTCTGTGACCTACACCACAGCTCACGGCAACACCGGATCATTAATCCACTAAGCAAGGCCAGGGATCAAACCCACAACCTCATGGTTCCTAGTCGGATTCGTTTCCACTTCACCACAATGGGAACTCCTTAACAGAAAAATTTATACCTTCCTGTTGTTGTTTTCATAGCATTTAATTGTTTAAGTTCAGTAACTAGCGCAATGGCACGAACAGGCCTGTGCAGACACCAGCCGAGCCGCTACTGAGCTAGAAGTACTGCCAGATGCCCTACAGCTAATGAGCCAGGGCCACTCGTCACAGTTCTAGAGGAAAGCGTTCCATCAGGCTGGGATTTAGCTAGGATTACAATAAATCTCAATTTATCCTGGTGCCTACTGACATCTAAACTTACTCCTTCCTTCAAGAATAGGGACGTCTTAAAATATTTCTTCGAGGCGTTCCCGTCGTGGCTCAGTGGTTAACAAATTCGACTAAGAACCATGAGGTTGTGGGTTCAATCCCTGGCCTTGTTCAGTGGGTTAAGGATCCGGCGTTGCCGTGAGCTGTGGTGTAGGGTGCAGACGCAGCTCGGATCCTACATTGCTGTGGCTGTGGTGTAGGCCGGCGGCTATAGCTCTGATTAGACCCCTAGCCTGGGAATCTCCATATGCCGCGGGTGCGACCCTAGATAAGGCAAAAAGACAAAAAAAAAAAAAAAAAAATTCGAGACTTTAAAATATGTATCTAGTAATAGTTAACAGATTTATAAACAGATTTCTTTAACTCCAGGCAAAGCATTCTAAAATTTTGCCCCTTACTCTTTTTTGTTACATTACACTTGCACAGGCTTTCCAAACAATGTTCCTATATCACAGACTTCAGCTTAACCTTAATGGGTTATGAGTTATCATTCTTTTGGTGAAGAAATAGTCTTTACTTGAAGACTGTATTTAAACTCACTAGAAATATGGCTCTAAAATATCTTTCTTTTTCTTTTTTTCTTAGGGCCTCACCCACAGCAAATGGAAATTCCCAGGCTATGGGTCGAATCAGAGCTGTAACCACTGGCCTATGTCACAATCACAGCAACTCGCGATCTGAGCCGCATCTGTAACCTGCAACACAGTTCACGGCAAAACGGGATCCTTAACCCACTGGGCTGGGCCAAGAGTTGAACCCACGTCCTCATGGATACTAGTCAGGTTCATTACCGCTTGCTGAGACATGACAGGAACTCCTAAGATATTTTTTTCTTTTTTTTATTTTGCTGTTTAGGGCCGCACCCGAGGCATATGGAGGTTCCCAGGTTAGGGGTCGAATTGGAGCTGCAGATGTTGGCCTATACCACAGCCACAGCAATGCCAGATCCGAGCCATGTCTGCCACCTACACCACAGTTCATGGCAATGCCAGATCCTTAACCTATTCAGTGAGGCCAGGGACTGAACCCGAATCCTCATGGATCCTAGTCAGGTTCGTTAACTGATGAGCCACAAAGGGAACTCCAAGATATCTTTATCTTAATGGACACAGTAGCCAAAAACTCACTTCTTTCCTCATTTTTGAAATGTTTGGAAATTATCTTTTATTGAAGGCTTAGAAAATTTCATTTGTGAATAAAACCGAACAATTGTGGAGCACTTGATGAAAACTCTTCTTCCTTCATTACTGGTCTGCTTAGGTTCTGTCACATTACCTACCTACCTACCTACCTACCTATCTATCTATCTATCTATTTGCTTTTTAGGGCTGACCGAAGCATATGGAGTTCCCAGGGCTGCACCTGCTGGCCTACATCATAGCCACAGCAACTTGGGACCCGAACCAGGTCTGCTACCTATACCACACAGCTCATGGCATGCTGGATCCCTGACTCACTGAGAGAGGCCAGGGATCGAACCGGCATCCTCATGGATACTAGTTGGATTCGTTTCTGCTGTGCCACAACAGAAACTTCCTACTGCATAATTCAGATTCTGGATTTTTGGGCAGTCTACACCCCATTTCACTGAGTTTTGCAAATTTACAGTACTGTACAGATTTCATAATATCAAAGCTATTATTTCTTTTTTCTTTTTTTGCTGTTTCTAATTTCATGGTTCTTGAAAATTAAAGGTTTATCTTAATTTTTCCTTCTCCTGCAAAGAATAAACTCTTTTGAAATTTTTTGTATCAAAACCATCAGCTTTTTCCCTTAATTCCACTAGTCAAAAGTCAGGGTGGGAAGTTCCCGTTGTGGCTCAGTGGGTTAAGAACCCGACTAGTATCTATGAGGATGTACTTTCGATCCCTGGCCTCGCTCAGTGGGGTAAGGATCCGGCATTGCCGTGAGCTGTGGTGTGCAGACGCAGCTCGGGTCTGAGGTTGCTGTGGCTGTAACGTGGACTGGGGGCTGCAGCTGTGGTTAGACCCCTCACCTGGGAAATACCACATGCCACTGGTGCGGCCCTAAAAAAAAAGAAAATGGAAAAAAAAAGTCTTCGGTTGAACATCGCAGATAACAAGGAAGAAATAATAAAAGAAGGTTTAAGTACATTAGGAACATGGCTCATAGGTGATTTAAGGTTTTGTCATTAACCACGTCAATAAATCACATACAAGGTTCTGTAAAGGTACGAAACCATCTCTATTTAATAATTACTTTAGGCAAATTAGATCATATATTTCATATCCTAGAAAAATGGTCACAATGTGTCGTGGTTCACAAAAGTCAAATGCAATTACAGTAAACGGAATTAAGTATATTGATAGGGAAACGTGGTTTTGTTTTTGTTTTTTTCTCAAGAAATTATACTTCTTGAAGTACTGCTGTTGGAGAATGGCAACTTTCTAGAATTCACCCCAAAGGACCAACATGCTGAATGGTTAGAATTATTACTGGATTCATGACACACCAAGTAACCTATCTGTCACTGTGCCCCTCCCTGGAGGTGCTACAGCATGAATTAAAAACATTTTCTCCTCAGATGTCAGGGGCGGTTGCTCACATTTTCCTGTCTTCTATTAACAACAGGAAGTGTCAGATTTATTGAACTGAAATAAGAAGGCTGAATGGTTATTGAGTATCGACCAGGGACCAGGGAAAAGGCAATACATTAGGTCACCCATGGGGTCAAAATGAGTTCAGATGCACAGTCCCTGATCTGGGGGGGGGGGGGCCGCCGGGGGGCACAAAGACCAGCTCTCTTCAGAAGTGGTGGTCATTAGAGACTGACCAGAAGATGAGTTTTTGAAACAGCAAAAGTACCATCTTCCTATGGGGAGCTATGCTGACACAGGCCTGGGGGCGCAGGGAACACTTCCCGAGGAGCATTATGAGAAGGGAGTCTGGTTCCAGGGGGTGGGCAGATACTGTGAGGCCTGGGGTGGGGCACTGACGACCCACAGTGAAGGGGGGCACACATCGGCTGTGGATGAGACCAGATCGGGGGCTGCAGCACGGGCAGGGGGCAGCAGAATACATTCTAATAAATGACGAGACCCTTCAACCCTGCAGCTTCTCGCCCAGCACAGAGGGGCACGCCTCGCTGAGGAGCCTGCGCACGCACCTTCTGGGCGATCATGTTGCAGATCTCGGGCAGGAAGTCCTCGCTGAGGAGCTTGTAGAGCTGCCGCTCCCGCAGTGAGGTCCTCTCCCGAAAGCTCTCGGTGACCTGCCTCCACTCTTGTTCTGTCTGGCACAGGAGCCACCATGAGCCTTGGCCTGGCCCCTGCGACCCTAGGAGAGAAAGACACGGGCTCATTCAAAAGATTCCACTTGGACCCTTTCTCTTTCTATCCTTAGTCTCATCTGCACCGTGGGTAATGACCAAAACCAGGAAATCAGAAAAGGGAGAGACGCTGAGTTCCCGTCGTGGCTCAGCAGAAACAAATCTGACTAGCATCCATGAGACGCAGGTTTGATCCTTGGCCTTGCTCCGTGGGTTAAGGATCCAGTGTTGACGTGAGCTGTGGTGTAGGTCGCAGACTTGGCTCAGATCCTGCATTGCTTTGGCTGTAGTGTAGACCGGCAACTACAGCTCCAATTTGACCCGTAGCCTGGGAACCTCCATAAGCCACAGGTGTGGTCCTAAAAAGACATAAAAAAAGGGCAAGATAAAAAAAGCACGGGGAAGATGGAGTTCCCGTCGTGGCTCAGTGATTAACGAATCCGACTAGGAACCATGAGGTTGCGGGTTCGATCCCTGGCCTTGCTCTGTGGGTTAAGGATCCGGCGTTGCTGTGAGCTGTGGTGTAGGTTGCAGATGCGGCTCGGATCCTGTGTTGCTGTGGCTGTGGCTGTGGCAAAGGCCAGCGGCTACAGCTCCTGTTAGACCCGTAGCCTGGGAACCTCCATATGCCGCAGGTGTGGCCCTAGATAAGGGGAAAAAAAAAAAAAAAAAAAAGCACGGGGAAGAGATGCATTATGTTTTAAGGTTGATAATGTATACTTTCATTTTCCTGTTACTATCTGTGTTTACAATTAAGAGTTAAGAATGCCTGAAGGCACTACAGTACAGGTCTTGTGATCTTCCTAAGAGAGATTTTAATATCCTAGATATGATTATATATATTTACTTTTCTACACAAATTTTTTTTTTTGTCTTTTTTTTCATTTTAAGACCACATCCATAGCATGTGGAGGTTCCCAGGCTAGGAGTCTAATCAGAGCTACAGCTGCTGGTGTACACCACAGCTACAGCAATGCGGGATCCTTAACCCACACGAATGGTTCTGATTTGAGCTTTTGCAGTCTTTCTGCTTTTATTAAGATCCGGTAAATTGATATCTCTCTCAAATTTATGCAATTTGAATTACAGAAATGAACTAGGTTTCATAAGAACCCGGCTTACTTCTTTATGTAGTAAAGCATTTCACATTAAAAGATAATTCTTGGAAGAGTTCCCACTGTGGTGCAGTGGGTTAAGAATCCGACTGTAACAGCTCGGTTATTGTAGAGGCATGGGTTTGATCCCTGACCTGGATATCTTTCACATGCAGTGGGTGCAGCCATAAAAGGGAGGGAGGTAGGGAGGAACTCAGGAAGAAATAAGGAAGGAGGGGAGGAAGGAAGCTAGCAGCTAGCTCTTGGAGAAGCTGCCTGCTCAACTGTAGGGTGAGTGTCTCTTCTGCTGGGCCTTAGGGACGGGCATTGGTGACAGGGCCCAAATGAAAAGACGTGGTCCTGATCTCAGGTTATCTGTCAGTAAGAGGTGGGCACAGGGCGATGTGTGAAGGGCAAGGAAGTCAGAAGGCTACTGGAAGAGTCCTAACAATCTGTGTGTCTGGAAAATGACCCGAGTCAATCATGTTCATGCAGTCCCTTCTGCCTCCAGCAAAGGCTGTTACCATTTCTTGTCTGTGGCTCCGATGCCAAGTAGTTTTCTTCCTGCTTTTCACTGAAACACAGAAAAAGGAGGCATCAAATAAACAAAGACATGTCCAACCTGTTCTGTACTCCCCTAAGGAAGACACCTGGAGAACCTGTCCAGGACCAAGACCGGGAGGAAGGCTGCCTGCAGCAGGTGTGACCACAGGGTGTGGGTGCTGGTGCAGAGGATAAGGCTGCACAGCACCCAGAGCACCCTGCACAGGGAATCCAGGTCATCAGTGAGATGCCAAGACTCCTGTGCCTCCCTCCCTAACTGAGGGCTGCCCTGAACGCCAGGAGTTCTAATCGTCCCTTCCAGGAGGCAGAGCTGAAACATGCAAAACTGAAGTCAGGCCACCCTGGCCGAGGCTTGCCACTGACCACGTGTCCTCAGCAAAGTCAACTGACTTCCCTGTGAAACAAGGCACTTAATAACGCCCACTTCACAGGATGTTGGGCTCATTGGTACAACAATGTTAAATATCCCTGGGTCAAGAGACATTCTCTGGATTTTCTGGTTTGTTGTCAACTATTTATACCAGTACTGCCCCACACAGCATCCTGAAAAAATGAGTATGTCCTGTATTGCTGAATCCAATGTGGCAGCCACAACATGGGGGTCTACTGAGCTGAAACGTAGTGTCACGGGGGGTTAGAATTTTAATTATTTATTTATTTATCATCTTTTCGCCTTATCTAGGGCCGCACACGTGGCATATGGAGGTTCTCAGGCTAGGGGTCTAATCAGACCTACAGCCGCTGGCCTAAGACACAAGTCACAGCAATGCGGGATCCGAGCCCGTCTGCAACCTACACCATAGCTCATGGCAATACCGGATCGTTAACCCACTGAGCAAGGCCAGGGATCGAACCTGCAACCTCATGGTTTCCTAGTTGGATTCGTTAACCACTGAGCCATGACGGGAACTCCCTTTTTTTGTCTTTTTAGGGTCACACCCGTAGCATATGGAGGTTCCCAGGATACGGGTCAAATCAGAACTGTAGCCGCTGGCCTACACCACAGCCACAGCAGTGCCAGATCCAAGCCATGTCTGCAACCTACACCACAGCTCATGGCAACGTCAGACCCTTAACCCACTGAGTGAGGCCAGGGATAGAACCTGCGCCCTCATGGATGCTAGTCAGATTCACTTCCGCTGAGCCAAAACGGGAACTATTATTTTAAAATTGTTTAAAAAACAATTTATTTTAGGGGGCTTTCTCCTTATTTGTCCCTTCTATATACCTTATTATTTTTTCTTTTTTTGGCCACATATGGAAACTCCCAGGCCAGAGATGGAATTCCAGTTGCAGCTACAATCTACACCACAACTGTGATAATGCTGGATCCATAATCCACTGCGCCATAGCAGGAAATCCTAAACTAGCATCAATATCTTACTATTTTTGGTTTTCATCATTCTTTAACAAAAAATTTTTTGTACTGAGATACAGTTACTGGTAAACAACACAGTGAATCACAATTTTTAAAGGGAATCCTCTATTTATTGATAGTATGAAATACTGGCATACCTTCTGTGCAGTACAATATATCCCTGTAGCTTACTGACTTTTTGTCTTTTTAGGGCCGCACCCGTGGCACATGGAGGTTCCCAGGTTAGGCGTCTCATCGGAGTTGTAGCCGCCGGCCTATGTCACAGTCACAACAAACCAGGATCCCAGCCGTGTCTGCAACCTACACCACAGCTCACGGCAATGCCAGATCGTTAACCCACTCAGGGAGGCCAGGGATCGAACCCGCAACCTCATGGTTCCTAGTCAGATTTGGTTCCGCTGTGCCACGACCAATGGGAATGCCACTGTAGCGTACTGATTTTATACATACTATCCTATCCCTGTCTCTCTCCTTCCACCTTCCTTCTTCCTAGTGGTGACCACAAGATTGTTCTCTATATCTGTGAGTCTGCATCTCTTTTGTCATATTCACTAGTTTCAAATTCCATAAAATTTTAAGTCATAAATACTTAAATATTGCATTGGCTACAGCACACTGCAGAATAAAATCACCAGCAGAGGGCAGCACAAATGCATGAATGCTTGTTTAAAAGGACTCTATAGCCATCCCACTCGAGAAATGTATTTTTTTCTGGAGTTCCCTTCGTGGCTCAGTGGTTAACGAATCCGACTAAGAACCGCAATGGTTGCAGGTTTGATCCCTGGCCTTGCTCAGTGGGTTAAGGATCCGGCGTTGCTGTGAGCTGTGGTGTAGGTTGCAGACACGGCTCGGATCCGGCGTTGCTGTGGCTGTGGCGAAGGCCGGCAGCTACATCTCCTGTTAGACCCCTAGCCTGGGAACCTCCATATGCCACAAGTGCGGCTCTAGATAAAGGCAGAAAGACAAAAAAAAAAGAAATGGATTTTTTTCTTTTGGCTGAGAGTGTGGCATGGGGACCCTTCTCACAAATGATGGGAGGACAAAAGCTACAATCTATAATCAAATTTCTGTAAGGCAGCTATCTATGCCTTTTAAGTTTTTTAAGGGCCACACCTGCAGCATATGGAAGTTCCCAGGTTAGGGCTCAAATCAGAGCCGCTGCTGCCAACCTACACCACAGCCACAGCAACACTGGATCCTTAACCCACTGAGTGAGGCCAGGGATTGAATCTGCATCCTCACAGGTACTATGCCATTTCTCAACCCACTGAGCCACAGTGGAAACTCCTGTAGACAAATTTCTGGAAGGTTAAATGGAATGCTGATCCTCAAGTGTTTAAAAAAAAAAAACAAAACTCAGGAGTTCCCGTCGTGGCACAGTGGAAACAAATCCAATTAGGAGCCATGAGGTTTCGGGTTCAATCCCTGGCCTCACTCAGTGGGTTAAGGATCCTGCATTGCCGTGGCTGATGCGTAGGCCGGCAGCTGTAGCTCTGATTAGACCCCTAGCCTGGGAACCTCCAGTATGTTGTGGGTGCAGCCCTAAAAAGGGAAAAAAAATCAAATTCTGATTTATTCATAATCTGATTCCTAGTGCTTTTTTTGGTATTTAATAGGCAACACATTGAGCTCCGGCCCATTTCAGACATTTAGGTTATTCAGTACTTCTAAAACAGAGGGAAGAAGCAGTTTGTCCTGTGTTACCAGAATTTTTAATAAAGTCACTGACTTCCATAAGTGACTAATGAAAGGTCTGATCCAGAGTAAAAGACAGAGGTACAGGTACACAGTACAGGTCACACTTTATACTGAGAGCCACGTGGTGAGAATTCCAAAAGACAAGGATATATTAAATAAAATTTCCCAAAAGTAACAATCTTTTTATTTGCTAAAATTAAATGCAAAAAAACACTATAAAAATGTTTAACATCTTAACTTTTCTTTATCATAGGAAATCATATTCTAAACAGAATAAAGCATGTTTACTAGTAACATGTTAACTCCTAGGCTCACAGATGACACATAATTCTGCCAACTGGCTCCACACTCTCCCTGCACTGCCACTTTGTCCTGTCCAGGCAGCACTTGCCCTATCAGAGTCCCTGCCATTAAACTAGAGGACTCACAGGGGCCAGGTCCCCGAGCCATGGGCAGGTCTCCACAGCAAAAGCCCCACGCCCTTCCTGGGGCACAGAAAGCGAGGATGGGGGGAATGCCTCCAACACGGGGCCTGCGACCATCATAGACTAAAGATTTCCTCACCTCACTATCGTTTCCTCCTGCAGTTTTTTCCGTTTTGGGGGTCTTCCTCTTCTTTTTCCTGTTTTCCCAGGAACACCTGACACATTTTTTTGTCCTTCGCTTTCCCTAAAAAATAGTACATTAAATAGAAATGTTCTGTTATGGGATTGATGTGTTAAAAATTATTTATAAACTAGTAATTTGATTTTTGGCCCTGAAGTTACCAAACAGGATGAGATCCAGCAGCCACAGGGGAAGAGCAGGGTGCCCACAACATGGAACAGACATCTCACGGTGTTAGCATCTGGGGGAGATGACGGTGGGAAGAGGCCCCTATTTGGGAGGCACCGCCTGTGCTGATGGGCAGATCATCTGCTCGCCAGAACCAACTTGGACTGGGCAGTTGCCTGGGGAACACTGTGCTGCCCCCAAGAAGGGCCTGCTGCAAGGTCTGTGGTATGGGGAGTTGAGCTATAGTTGAAACCTTTTACTTTATTTTATTTTTTTGTCTTTTTGCCTTATAGGGCCATACCCGCGGCATATGGAAGTTCCCAGGCTAGGGGTCTAACAGAAGCTGTAGCTGCCAGCCTTCACCACAGCCACAGCAGTGCGGCATCCAAGCCGCATCTGCGACATACACCACAGCTCACGGCTACACCAGATCCTTAACCCACTAAGCAAGGCCAGGGATCAAACCTGCAACCTCATGGTTCCTAGTCGGATTCGTTAACAATTGAGCCACGATGGGAACTCCGAAACCTTTTACTTTAGTATGAAATATTTCTTGCCATCTTTTGCAGGCATGTTGCTACAGCTAATTCTTTCATAAGAAAAAAAATTTATGTTGAGAATTCATTGTTTATGGTTTTGGGGATTTTTTTTGGCTGTGCCTGCAGCACGCAAAAGTACACAGGCCAGGGATCAAACCTGCATCACAGCAGCCACCCAAACCACAGTAGTAATGACAGATCCTTAAGCTACTGCACCACCAAGAGACTCCTGTACTGCAGAAATCTGATGTATTTAATTTTAATGATGTTCATGTACAGTGGCTATGGCAGCCCTGACCTCGAAGAAGGTACCTGCTCAAAGAGAGCTCTCCATTGGATTTTCCCTGTACTGGGTCCTCCTTGTACATTCGTGTTCCATAGAAATACCAGTAGAGGGCCCCAGAATTGTCCTCGCCCAGTGGTTCCACGCGGAGACTGTCTGCATCCAGACCCTAGGTGGAACAGGGAAAAAGAGGTTTGGAGAAACAGGGAACAAAGGTAAGCAGGAGAAAACTGAAATGAAGATTTGATATTTATCCTCAGATATACCTCATATGTAAAATACCCAAACATCTTACATAATTTTCAATCAGGGCACACGAAACACAGAAAGGGAAGAAGCTGCCTTTCTTAAGAGAGAATATGGATGTATTTCAAATGCTTCCTATGCCCATTACTGTCCTACTCCACCAAAAAAACAGAGGACCAAAAGGATTTCTAATGAATGCGTGACCTCTTTGGTCTGGACAGGTATCCGAGGTATGTGCCCCCGGAGGAAAGAATTCCAACAGAGCAGCACCTGAGCCTGTGGCAGCTTCACCCGCCATCACTAGGTCTGAGGTGGCTGGCTTGGCCATCCCCTCACCCCGCAACCCAAGCCCTGAGACCTCAGCAGAGAGGGCCCTGAGCTGCATGTAGTCCTCTACCGAACCTTCCAGCAGAGGAAACTGAGACATCACAAATTTGGACTGACTCCTGGTGGGTGAAAAGCAAAAGCCCGTATCCTCCTCCTAAGACAAGATAAGGGGTCCACACCCCTTGCCCAGTGCACTTCTGTAAAGGGTGTGCATGTGTGCTGGGGGGATAGGTCAAGGTCCTTGGGAGTTCTCATAAATATTTCAATTTTGCCAAGTCACATTTCAGACCTCAGGAGTTACCGCTGTGGCACAATGGGATCGGCAGCATCTTGGGAGCGCTGGGACACAGGTTCAATCCTGAACCCAGGACAGTGGGTTAAGGATTCAGCATTGCTGCGTCTACCACTTAAGCCGCAGCTGTGGCTCAGATTTGATCGCTGGCCTGGGAACTCCATATGCCACGGGACAGCCAAAAAATAAATTAAATAAAAGCTCATGACATAAAACCAGTGACTAATGTGACTGCATTTTGGCTGGTGACAGAGCAAACAGGAGCCTATGATCAGTCTTGTATCGGCAGGGAATCAGCACTCAGAAAGGCAGACAAACCAAGAGAGAGATGAAACCACAAGAGAATAACATACAGTCACGAGTGCACGGTGTGGTTTCCCGTGGTGATAGGGGTCATGGCTGCATATACACTGTTATTGTCAACAGGAGTCCCCAAACTAGCCACTATCCAAACACTGGTTTCTCCTAATTTTTGCTCTAGGGAGAAGGCTGCTTGACAGTTACGCACCTTGAGAAGATCGAAGACATCGTCAGCATCCAACCGGTAATCACAGAGGCGGTGAAGGATCTCCACGCGGGTGCGCAGAGGCAGGTCTTGGAAACGGGCTTCTCTCAGGGGGTTGGGCTTCCCTTCCTCCAGCTCCCAGCGGTAGTTGATGATGTCCTCCAGGTAGCTGTGGAATGTCTGAGGCCTACCCCAGCCCCAAGCACAGAGACGCATGAATACAAAACAGAGAGGGGCAAGTGCTGTGCATCCTCCACAGCAGCAGAACTCAAAGTCAAAGGAAGGCCAGGGGAACACTGCGGACCCTGGAGGAAGCACTGTGTTATGACGCCACCTCCTTGCACCTGAAACCATCAAGCTCTCAACATCATCGACACGTGAGAAGGTCTCTCACAGAACAGTCTGTTTTTCATTAAACCACAAACAGCACCTTCTGGTGAAATAGCAGTCATCAGTGGGAGAGACTGAAACTGAGGCCACATCTTAGCTTCTCTTATACAACGGAAGATCCTACGGAGCCCGGGTGGACACTCGGGCAGCAAAAAGAAAGCCAATGTCTGCCTAGCTCAACCCTTTTATATTTCAGGTTAGGATGGATATTCTGCTGTGGTGCAGTGGGTTAAGGATCTGGCGTCGTCTCTGCAGTGGCTGCTGTGGCGTGGATTTAGTCCCAGCCTGGGAACTTCCTTCCATATGCCATGGGTGAGCCACCCCCAAATATCATGGTGGAAGAACCCGCTCCAGAATGTGAGCAGCTACTCTACTGTGCACAACTATGCTTTCATGGGCTGTTACATGGTACCAAACACCACACTCTAAACCTGAGGTGATTTTTCTATAGGAAAACATTTAGAACAGTTTTACAACTTAAATTTTGATTGGTACCTAAATGTGCCTTGTATATAGTATAACAAAGTGCTATTTAATTGAGAGATCATTGTTCTATATCTAATTCATGACAGAATCTGGATATAATTTCATCTGTTTGAATTAAAAATATTTTTCTCATGATATCCTTATGTGTGGAATCTAAAATGGCACAAATGAACTTATCTACAAAACAGAAACAGACTCACAGACATAGAGAACCAACTTGCTGCCGAGTGGGAGGGACTGGGAGTTTGGGGTTACTAGACGCAAATTACTGCATTTAGAATGGATAAGCAATGAGATCCTGCTGTATAACACAGAGAACTTTATTCAATCTTGTGATGGAACATGATGGAAGATATTATGAGAAAAAGAATGTATACATATATACATACATACATATATATATATATATATGCATGCCTGGGTTACTAGGCTATACAGCAGAAACTGACACACTGTAAATCAACTATACTTTAATAAAAAGTTTAAAAAAAAATAATTTGAGGAGTTCCCATCATGGCTCAGTGGCTAACGAATCCCACTAGGAACCATGAGGTTGCAGGTTTGATCCCTGGCCTCGCTCAGTGGGTTAAGGATCCAGCGTTGCCGTGAGCTGTGGTGTAGGTTGCACATGCGGCTCGGATCCCGTGTTGCTATGGCTGTGGCATAGGCCGGCGGCTACAGCTCCAATTAGACCCCTAGCCTGGGAACACCCATATGCTGAGGGTGCGGCCCTAGAAAAGGCAAAAAGACAAAATAAATAAATAAACAAACAAATAAATAAATAAATAAACAAATAAGTAAAATTAAAAAAATACGAGTTACCATTGCGGCTCAGCAGTAAAGAACCTGACTAGTATCCGTGAGGATGAGAGTTCGATCTCTGGCCCTGCTTAACGGGTTTGGGATTTGGCATTGCCGTGAGCTGTGGTGTAGGTCTGAGGCACAGTTTGGCTCTGGTTTTGCTGTGGCTGTGGTGTAGGCCAGCAGCTTTATTCCAATTCAACCCTTAGCCTGGGAACTTCCATAGGCAGCAGATGTGGTCCTAAAAAGCAAAAGCTTAAAGAATTGTTTCTCTCATTAAACAAAATGCTCTAGAGGAATTATGAGTCTATATAAGTTTAAAAAGAAGCATGTATAATCTATGGTAGTTATATTCATAAAAGTAAGAAGAAATATTCATGGGGGAAAAAATCAAAGGGCCTTAGGCAAATAAAAAAATTAAATATTCTGCTTTTCCAAAGGGAAGAAACTTTCCTTACTGCTGAGACCATTAACAAGGTTAAGTGTGAATGCAGTTAGCTTATCAAAATGCAGTCTAATAGCTCCAAAGACCCAGGCTTTGAGCTCTGCTCCTCAGTGATGAGCCTTGCTCTTCACCCTGCAGGGCCTTAGGACTGGCCTGGCCTCCTCTCCTGCCACCTGCAGGCTAGCAGTGCTCCTCAGGTGGAGGAGCTGGGCAAAGATCAGTTCAAACTGGCCACAGTGTAGCAATGGTGAACTTGAAAATAAAACAGGGTGCTTGTCCGTAGAGAGGAGTACGAAGACAACATGCAGCTTCTAGAATGTCTCATGCACATCAAGTACCCTAAGAGACAGGTGTGTTTTTCCTGCAGTAAAGCGAAATGTGGTCACTTCGAGGATGGCAGGAGGTGACAAAGCACGAGCACCCCAGCCCTACGAATAATGTCTCAGAAATGCACGCCCAACCTTCCCTCCCCACGTCCTATTATCTACTCAGTCCTGATCACGTCACTTTTGATAAAACAGAAGTTCCATATGTCCTCTAAACACCTCTCCCCCAACAGATGCTAAAGGTCTTACAATTCAAGCACTTGTTTCCCACGTATGAAGATAACTCACCTACAAATCTTTCTTTTAAAGGTGAGAAATTTATGGGAAAAGAAAAATTTGAGGGCAAGGTGGTCACGATCATTTGAAACAAAAGGGAATAGCAGGCCAAAAAATCGGGCAAATACTTTCTACTTATTGGTTCTTAATCTTCTTCAGGAAGCAAAACTCTTGGAATCTGACAAACTCACTCTCCCCCTCAGAAAAGTGAATACACACAATCCTGCGGGCTGCTCAGAGGAAGAAGGCCAGGGCTGGGACCAGAGCTGGACGGAGCTGCTAAACCTGCTACAACCTTTCAGATTTCCCAGACTAGACTGCCTGGAACATTCACTGACTTAGTCATACAGTGAGTTGCTCAGAGCAACTCTCTTAATGAGTCAAGACCTCTCAACTTCCTGAAGTTATTCGAGTTAAGTCATCCTTTCAGTAGAACATGGGAACAAAAAGATGAAATGAGGAGTTTCCGTCAGGGCTCAGTGGTTAACGAACCTGACTAGTATCCATGAAGATGAGGGTTCGATCCCTGGTCTTACTCAGTGGATTAAGGATCCGGCGTTGCAGTGAGCTGTGGTATAGGTCATAGACACGGCTCGGATCCCGCACTGCGGTGACTATGGTGTAGGCCGGCAGCTGCAGCTCCAACTGGACCCCTAGCCTGGGAGCCTCCATATGCCGCAGGTGCAGCTTCCCCTCCCCACCCCCAAAAGATGAAATGAACTTCCAGTTCTGAAAGCAAGCAGGTCTGCATTTGTTCCTGACCGGAAAAAGTTCTAAATCCTAATTACATCCCCCCTTTTCTTAAAATAGGGAGAGAGACAGAGACAAAGAGAGGAAACGCTGTCTGCACATTCCCAGAGTCAGCATTTCTCAGAACCCCAGCAGAGAATTTCTTGGTTTGCTTCAGACAGAACAAGCTTCCACTGTGAGACCCAGGGTCCCAGGGGTGGGCGCACCTCACATGGAGCATGCTGATGGGAACTCGCTAGAGTTGGCAGAACTCTTGACTATACCGGGAAGCAGATTTAAAGAATCACAAGTAGAAAGAAGGCTCCTGCATGAGTTCTGAGACGTGAAAGGATCCCTGCAGTCCATGTGCAGGGAGCACCACAGGTGCCACATTGGAGACTAAACGGAAAAATTATATTCTCCAATGTGATACAGCTACTTGTAAAGCAGATGAAATATATATGTGCAGTGAAGCCCCATTTAACACGTGTAGTGGACTGAAATAAAGAGTGAAGCAACAAGTAAAAGGTTCTGAGAACATCTTATAAGGCACTTACTGCTAAAGATCATGAAAAGACTCAGACCAAAATGATTAAAACAGTATCTGGAGTTCCCGTCGTGGCTCAGTGGTTAACAAATCCGACTAAGAACCATGAGGTTGCTGGTTCGATCTCTGGCCTCGCTCAGTGGGTTAAGGATCCAGCACTGCCGTGAGCTGTGGTGTAGGTTGCAGACACGGCTTGGATCCCGCGTTGCTGTGGCTGTGCAGTTACAGCTCTGGTTAGACCCCTAGCCTGGGAACCTCCATATGCCGCAGGTGCAGGCCTAGATAAGGCAAAAAGACAAAAACAAAAACAAAACAAAACAAAACAAAAAACCCCCAAAAAAGCAGTATCTCTTCTGTAAGACTATATAGTGGCTGCCATAGCCAACATATCCTGGGAAATCAACCTGATGAGCCAGGATAAGTAAAAAAAATCACGACAACTTCAAAGAAAAATATGACTAAGATGTAAAAATATATCTTTTGGGAGTTCCTGTTGTGGTGCAGAGGAAACAAATCTGACTAGAATCCATGAGGATACAGGTTCCATCCCTGGCCTCATTCAGTGGGTCAGGGATCTGGCACTGCCATGAGCCATGATGTAGGTCACAGATGTAGCTCGGATCCCATGTTGCTGTGGCTGTGGTGCAGGCTGGCAGTTGTAGCTCTCATTCGACCCCTAGCCTAGGAACTTCTACCTGCTGAGGGCGTGGCCCTAAAAAGCAAAAACAACAACAACAGAAACAACAGAAACAAAACACTTCTAGCAGGGAAGCATCTATACAATACAGATTCTACTTCTGTACATGAGTGTTTGTTTACATTGCATAACAAAGAAGAGTATTACTAGTCATCTGGAAATGAATGTGTAATAATCTTTAAAAATATAAACAACTTTTTAATGGAAGCCAAATGGGACCATAAATATTATTTGTAAGAACTGAAAAGTCTGGAGTGTCAGGTTTAAGGTACAATAAGAATTCTGAAGAGGTTCACAAGAGGTATTACAAGGATGCATATTGCTAGTCCTAGAATCGTGCATGCACACACACACACAGAATACGCCTATAGAAGAAACAGATCAGCTCGGATCTGCTGTTGCTGTGACAAAGGCCAGCAGCTGCAGCACTAATTCAGCCCCTAGCCTGGGAACTTCCATATGCTACAGGTGTGGTCATAAAAAGAAAAAATTAAAACAAACAAACAAACAAAAAACAATGAGGACAAAGACCTCAAAAATACTACCAACCTGACCTGATATTTGCAGAATACTACGCAAAAAAATCACAGAATATATAGTCTTTCTCAGTGCATATGAACTATTCACCAAGGTAAACCATATGCTGGGACATAAAATAAGTCTCAATAAGCCTCAGCAGACTGAAGTTTCATAAAATACATTATCTGAACATATGGAATCAAACTGGAAGTTACTAAGATAACCAGAAATTAAATAATTCACTTTTTAAAATGTCTAGTTTGCATACTTTAAAAAATATTTTTGGGGAGGTCATTTTTGGCTGTCTTGCAGCATATGGGGTTTCCAGGCCAAAGATAAGATT
The DNA here is from genome assembly GCA_004024745.2 of Catagonus wagneri. NCBI lineage: Eukaryota > Metazoa > Chordata > Mammalia > Artiodactyla > Tayassuidae > Catagonus > Catagonus wagneri. The sequence goes on from PVHT021183649.1 coordinate 2,359,254, forward strand.
TGAGCCACAGTTGCTGGCCTATGCCACTGCTGCAGCAACACCAAATCCTTTAACCCACTGTGCTTGGCTGGCATTCAAACTTGTGTCTTGGCATTTCTCCCACTTTGCCACAGAGGGAACTCCTGCATACTAAGATTTTTTCATCATCAGGCTTGGGATTGTTTGGTTTTTGTTTATTTTTGTTTTTTGGGGGGGGAGGGGAAGCTCATGGCCATGTGGAATTTTCTGGGCTAAGAAATGAACCTGCGCCACAGCAGTGACAACACCAGATCTTTACCCAGCTATGCCATGGGGAACTCCTTAAACAGTAACACTTTTAATAATCCATGGATCTTAAAAGAAATAACAATATAAATTAGAACATGTTTTGAAAGATAATGAAACCACAGTACATCAAAATTTGTGGGATACAGGAATTCCTGATGTGGTGTAGTGGGTTACAAATCAGACTGCAGTGGCTCTGGTCACTACAGAGGTGTGGGTTGATCCCTGGCTTCACTCAGTGGGTTGGGGATCCGGCGTTGCCATGAGCTATGATACACATACAGGTCACAGATGCTGCTTGGATCCTGCATTGCTGTGGCTGGGGCGTAGGCCAGCAGCTCCAGCTCCAGTTTAACCCCAAGCTTGGGAACTTCCATATGCCATAAGTGTGGCCCTAAGGAAAAAAATGAAGAAAGGGAGAAAGAAAGAAAGAAAAAAGAGCAGCCTAAAGCCAAAGTAAATAAAACCAAATTATATTAAAGACAAAAAAAAATCAATAAAATGAAATTTAAAAAGGAAACAGGCAAAAAGTAAGGTTAAAAAGTTGGATCCTTAATAAACATTTGAAAAAGTGATAAACCTGTGAAAAAACAGGGAAAGAAAGAGAACGTGTTACAACGTCAATGAAGTTATTGCAGAATGAAAGTAGAGAAACCACCATAGATCCCACAGATATTAAAAAGGTAAGACAGTAATATGAACAGCACTATGGAAATGATTTAACACTTATATTTTAAATTTAAATAAAATTTTAACTTCAACTTTAAAACTTAAATAAAATGGACAAGTTCACTGAAAAATGTCATCATGACTTAAGAAATACAACACCCAGGAGTTCCTGTTGTGGCTCAGTGGGTTAAGAACCCGGCTCATATCCATGAGGATGTGGATTTGATCCCTGGCTTTACTCAATGGGTTAAAAATCCAGTGTGGCGAAAGCTGTGGTGTTTATTGAAGACATGGCTCAGATCCTGAGCTTCTGTGGCTGTGGTTCAGGCTGGCAGCTACAGGTCTGATTTGACCCCTAGCCTGGGAACTTCCATCAAAAACTTGCATAAAGAAAATTATAAATCCTATGGTCTTCCAGTGGTGAACTGTTTAAAAGAAATTATACAAACTCTTTCAGCAATCGGGAGGCAACAACTCTTGGGCCAAAACTGATGAAGATTTACAAGAAAATAAAATTAAAGACCAGTATTTTTCATGAACATACATGGAGAAATCCTCAACAAAACATCAGCAGTTGAATTCATCAACACTCAAAAGGGACAACGCTCTATTATACTTCATGGTGAAGACTGTGACTTTCCCCCAAGATCAGGAACAATACCTTAGGCGTCTCTCCAGCACTGTAAGACAAGAGAAGGAAACTCCTGGGACACAGAATGGAAAGGAAGAAGCAGAACTGTTTTTAATGCAAACAATAAGAAAATCTTCAGCTATCTACAAGACCAATAAACTACAAAGTGAACTCAGGAAGACTACAGCAACATGGTCAATATATTAAAAAAAAAAAAAAAAATCAATTGTATTTTACATATACTGACGAGAAATAGCTAGGAAATACACAATACTTAGGAACAAATGGAAAGATGTCCGACATGTTTACACTGAAACTACAAAACACTGCGGAAATTAAAGAAGATAAACAAATGGAGAGATATATATCATGGTCAAGAACTGGGAAATTCAGCGTTACTCAAAATGTCCATTTCTCTAGCTGGCCTTAAGGGGACAGGGGGCTGACAATCTGATTTTTAAATCTGTATGCAAAGAACCTAGAGTAGGAGTTTCCACCATGGCTTATCAGTAACAAACCCAGCTGCTATCCATGAAGACACAGATTCAATCCCTGGCTTCACTCAGTGGACTAAAGATTCTGGCGTTGCTGTGAGCTGTGGTGTAGGCAGACACAGCTCAGACCCCAAGCTGCTGTGGTATAGGCCAGCAGCTGCAGCTCTGACTTGACCCCTAGCCTAGGAACTTCCACACGCTGCAGGTGTGGACCTGGGGGGAAAAAAAAAGGACACAGTATAGTCAAAACATTTAGAAAACTAAACTAAAAAAGAGTGGAGGAGTTCCTGTCATGGCTCAGCTGTTAACGAATCCAACTAGGAACCATGAGGTTGCGGGTTCAATCCCTGTCATTGCTCAGTGGGTTAAGGATCCGGTGTTGCTGTGAGCTGTGGTGTAGGTTGCAGATGCGGCTCAGATCCAGCATTGCTGCAGCTGTGGTGTAGGCCGGTGGCTACAGCTCCAATTAGACCCATAGTCTGGGAACCTCCATATGCCACAGGTGCAGCCCTAAAAAGATTAAAAAAGAAAGGGGGGGGAGATCTCCAATTTCAAGACGGTCTGGTACTAGCATAAAGGTAAGACAGGAGTTCCCTGGTGGCCTAGTGGTTAAGGACTTGGCCTTGGTGCTGGTACTGCAGCAGTGGCTCGGGTCCTTGCATTGCTTGGGTTCAATCCCTGGCCCGGGAATTTCCACATACTGCGGCCAAAATAATAATAATTTAAAAAAATTTTAAATGAAGAGGAGTTCCCATTGTGGCTCATTGTGTTCCCATTGTGTTAAGAACCTGACATAGTGTCTGAGACTCACTCAGTGCTGCAACCTGCAGCATAGGTTATAGATGCAGCTCAGATCCTGTGTTGCCATAAGCTGTGGTGCAGGTTGCAGGTGCGGCTCAGATTTGATCCCTAGGTCCAGGAACCTCCATGTGCCTCAGGTGTGGCCCTAAAAAGAAAACAGGTAAATAAATAAATGCTGTATACAGATCAAAGGAATAAGGCAGAGGCCAGAAATAGACTGAATACACATGAAATTCCTAAGAAAAAAAATGGACATCATTCTTCTACACTTCATACTAACTCAGAGCATATCATAATGCCAACTGCAAAAAGTTAAAACTATAAAACTAAGAGAAAACCTCAGAGAAAATCTTAATATCTTAGGCAATAAAAAAGTATGAAACATACTAGAATGAACTGATAAACTAAACTTCAACAGAATTAAAACTTGCCATTCTTTTTCTTTTTTTTCTTTTTTTGGCTGCACCAAAGGCATATGGAATTCCCAGGCCAAGTATCAGATCTGAGCCACAGCTACAACCTATTCTGCAGGTGCAGCAACGCCAGATCCTTTAAACCCGCTGTGCTGGGCTGGGGATGCAGCCAGTGTCCCGGTGCTGCAGCGAGGCTGCAGATCCGCTGAGTCACAGCAGAAACTCCAAACTTGCTATTCTTTAAAATACACTGTCAAAGAAATAGAAAGGCAAGCTCCACATCAGGAGAAAATATTCACAGCCCATTACATATCTAGTCATCAGGGAAATGTAAATTAAAACCACAATGAGTTACAGATGTTACACACAACAGAATCAGTAATATTAAAAACTGGGTAAAATTACGAACAACAAATGCATAAATGCTGGCAAAACTATGGAGCAACCAGACCGTTCACACGTTGCTGCTAGGAGGATAAAGGTTGCAACTGCTTAGAAAACAAGTTTGGCAGTTTCTTAACATTAAACACACTCTCACCATATGACACAGCAATTCCCAAGAGAGATGGAGAAGACTTCCACAAACACATTTGTGTAAACATTCACAGCTGCCTTACCCCTAATAGCCCCAAACTGGAGCCAATATCCAAGTCCACCAATTAGTGGACAGATCAACTGTGATACATTTTTACATTGGAATACAGTTTAGCGCCCCCTCCTCACAAAGGAAGAAACCATTGATACAAAGAGCAGTGTCGGAGAGTAAGGCAGATGCGGTGTTCCTCAAAGGAGCTGGGTACCCAGAGCACCCACACAGAATTCCAGGATGAGGCAAAACAATACACTTGGATAAAAATCAGATCAGTGCTTGCATGGGATGCAGTGTTTCTTTTGGCGGGGGAGTAGATTTGGTGCAAAGGGCACTTGGGGGGAGATGGAATTGTAGTAAGATCTTGAAAAGGATGGTGACTGAGTTCGTGGAATTAAAAACAGTAACTTATTTAATAATAGAAAAGCAGGGACTAGGCCAACTGTGGCCCAGGGGCCAAATCCAGCCTGAACGTCTACCTTTAGTCTATAAGGTAAAAATGTAAAAAACATTCTTTTGTAACGGATGGAGGAAAAAAAGAACTCAAAACAGGAATACTACTTATTTCATGATACATGAAAATGATTTAAAACTCTAATTCTGGTATTAACAACTTTCTAATAAAACGTAGCCATGACCAGCCCTTAAGCATTGCTCTGGCCACATTTTTTTTTCTTTTTTTCTTTTTAGGGCTGAACCTGAGGCATATGGAAGTTCCTAGGCTAGGGGTCCAATCGGAGCTGGAGCTCAAGCTGCCAGCCTATGCCAGTCACAGCAAAATGGGACACGAGCAGCATCTGTGACCCACATCACAGCTCACCAGCAATGCCAGATACTTAACTCACTGAGCTGGGCCAGGGATCGAACCAGTGCCCTAATGGATACTGGTTGGATTCGATACTGCTGAGCCACAGTGGGAACTCCCACTCTAGCCACTTTTGAACAGTGATGGCAGAGGGCCCACAGAATCTGGCCCTTCAGAGAAGTCTGCTGACCCCAGTCTGCAAAATGCAAACCGCAAAATCTAAGACACGGGAAGTAGCCTGGGTGGATGTCTACCTTTTACTTTGCATGCACACACACTTCTACGTATCAGACAGAACAATCTGATGTGTATTAAAAGCCCAAGATTGTTCTAAGGCTTTCATAAGTGATTTCATTTAATCCTCACAATAGCGTTAGTGGTGCGAATGGTTAACACTCCCATTTTACAGATGAGGCAAGTAATACAAAAAGAGATAAAGTAACTTTCTTAGCCCCACACAAAAGGAAAGTAGCGGAACCAGGAGAGGCAAGCACTCAGCTGTCCAAGATTCTCTTTCTTTAGAGTGGGATGAAAACAAAACTTCAAAGAATATGGAGTACACAGTCACTCTTAAGTGCATGCAGACACCACTGGAAGGACAAAATAATTAGGACTTGGCGTTGTCACTGCAGCAGTGGTTCGGGTCAATTCCCTTCAATGGAAAAAGTGAAATTCATTGTGATGTTTTCCTATTTCACTGTGCAGGTGTATTCAGTTTGTACAAATTCACTGAGCTGTATAACTAAGTAATGACAAGTTTGCAGAAGACTGAAACCTGAGCCTTGCTCCAGACTTAGCAGTTTAACTTGGGTCCAGCAGTTCCCAAGCTTACTTGACTGTTCAGAAATATTTCTATTTCATGTGTACCTTTTTTTTTTTACACAAATAAAAATTACAGATGTGTTATGTTTTTTGTTTTGGCCACATCCATGGCATGTGGAAGTTCCCAGGCCAGGGATCAAACTTGAGCCACAGAGTAACAAAGCCAGATCCTTAACCTGCTGCACCTTAAGAGAACTCCTATTGCCACCAGGGAACCCCAAAAATTACAGATGTTTTCTGCAATGTTGACACCTCACAGTATGATCTAAGAAATACTGGGGCTGGTCACTGCGTCCAGCCATTGCCTCCCAGGCCCTGCACCAAACAGCAGGACCTACATGGACCCCCTCCCCACAAGGGGAGAACATGAGGGCACAGGATCCCCCCACAAGTGGGAAGATCCCCAATCCTTCCACTTCTGTCCATCAGACTTACAGTTCCTTCAACAGTAGAAAAGTCACAGAAGCAGCTGCTGGTAAAAGGAGAGGGCGGGGCTCCCCTCACCTCAGCAGTTATAACAACCAAGTGTCTGAAATTTTAATATGTTTGATTAGGGTCATTTTCTTCATTTTTAAAAAGAAATTAACCTCTCATTTCAAAAGCAGTGGCTTAGGAGTAACCGACACAGTGGTGTCACAGAAGGAAGCAATGTGACTGTAGTCAGCCCCTGGAAGGGAACGGCAGCCTTTGTGTATCCACAGCAGCAGAGGTGTGCAGGGGACACAGATGCAGACAGGATGACATGAGGCATCTATGTGTGGCTGACAGGCAGCATGACACTCGTCTTTGATGAGACAGACACACTGTGAAATCCATCAGTGCTGTTTTCACCCTGAGGCCAGCTACACAGCCATCCTACACCCCATCCTCAGGAGATGGGGGTTTCTGCCTACACTACACTAGGTGACGCCTTCAAACTTTATACTGTCCGGATCATTGATTTTATGAAAGGGCGAGAAAACAGCAAGGGTTAGAGCCAGAGTCTTGGACATGCAAGTCTCGAGGGGTAAAGATCTGGGTCATGGCTCTCAGTTCTCTGTGGGGTCTCTGCTCAGCTTCTGACGCCACACATTCTCGGTTTGTCCTTCCCGGTTAACCTCTAGGGGGACCTCTCATCACCTCTCCACAGCCTCACAAGAAGACTGAAAAAAGGAATGTGCCAAAGTGAAAAAAAGATGAGTGATGGGAAAGGCTGCATCTAAGCTAAAAATATTCTGTAGAACATCTACTATTTTCAAATTGCTTTTATAGGGAATATTGTCAATGTAGGTATATTTATAATGGAGGCTAATGATAAATACGGGAGAAATAAGGTCAAACTAGGAGCAAGTTGGTTATAGCCATTTACCCAAACAAAAAGAAAAAGCAAACCCTTTTGTTGAGAATTCCTTTATTTATAAATAACCACATGTGATTACCTAAAAGTCAACTGGTTACTGTCCAAAAGTCTATCAAAACAGAGAATATTGTTAACAGCTAATAACGAAATGGGATTAGCTACAAGCACACACCTTCCCAGCACCCTCAGCCCAGTTCTGGAAGATGTGGAGAGTGTGACAGGGACCTGCTAGAACTCATGCCCTGTTCCCTGAGTGAGTGAGGCACGCCCATGGCTTGCTTCTGGTCAGCAGAAGAGGGCACAGTGAGGTCACTGCCACGATTACGACAGACCGCACGCGGCTGCCTGGGCCCACAGGACACAGCCTGGCAGGCTGAGTGAGGCCAAGGGCACAGAGCTGAGGAGATGCAGGGGAGCAGACTGCAGGTCTTGGGCAGCAGCCAGAAGAAACAAAGATCCCACCTGCAGGGTGACCCTACCTTGACCTGAAGTAAGCTGTGCTCCTCTCCGGCTAAGCCCCCAGGCACCCTGAGACCTGAGCAGGGGCCCGAGACAAGCCACCCACAGCCACAACGCTGGGATGACAAGTATGATTCTAAACCACTCAGTCTGAATCATGAGCAGGAAGCCACAGAAAGAAGCACAGGGGTCCTCCCACGGACAGGCTGCGTGGCGACTGCCGTCCCCATGAGCGCAGCCGGGGCCCAAATTCCTAGCCCACAGAAACTGGGACATAAGGTACTGCTGATGTTTAAAGCTGCCAAGTTTCAGGGTGATTTGTTACACAGCAATAGATAAAGAACATAGCATGAAACAGGCAGGAGTACAGACACCGAAACAAGTGGGGGTGATAACCCTAGAAAATCCAGACAATTAACTTGCCACACTATATACTTGGAAGTACTTGTGTGTGTGTGTGTGTGTGTGTGTGTGTGTGTGTGTGTGTGTGGAGTAACTCTGCTCTTGGCGGCAATGCAAATTAAAACAGTCTAGGAATGGATCTGACCTTCATGATCAAAGGTACAAGTTTTTACTGAGCGAATAAAGGACTTTAATGAAAATAAGGAGTTTTCTTATAGAATATGACAAGATTATACCATTTTCTGGAAGAAATTAAAAAGTAGCATTAATTAAGACCAACGGTATCAGAGCCAAAACAGACCAACAGGTACATCAGGAACAAGCAAGTACTCCAGCATACGAAGTAACTGATGAAAGATCAAACAGATACCACACACCCACAGGGAAGGAAGATTTACTCCATAAATGGCATGAGGTGAGCTCTACCTCGACTAAGTCTCTTCAGCCGCCGGCTAGTTCATCCATCTCCATGATCACAAAGACAATGAAGCCACAAAAGGGACAGGAGACACCACGTCCCCAGCACCTGTGACAGGCACATGATGGACAGTGCCAAAAAAATGGGGAACACAACACCCCGTGAGGAGGGAGCCCAGAAAATTTTAAATGGGTGTTTCCTCTGTGGGATCTTCAGCCAACACACCAGTGGAAGAAATGACCTAAGTATGTAACAGGAAGTTCAAGTACACAAGAGTTGTCAATGTGCCCAACAAACACGGAAAGCCTGTTGGGCTGGCAACGCCAGGCTGTCACCCTCACATCCCTGACAGGCCTTGGTGTGCACGGATCTCTCTCCTCTGGCCTGGTCCACGCACTGGCCCCTTCCTGGTGCCCCTCCTGCCCCAGGTGCTTATTTAAAACCGCAAATCTCACCACTCCCCTCCTGCGCCAGCCCCAAGTCCGAAACCTGGCTGCCAGGCCTGCTGGGTTCCCAATCCCACTGTGCTGTGACCTCTGGGGTCCTTGAACTGATGGGATGTGCAGGTGATGTCAACACCACCACCACCCCCACCCCCGCCGCGACAGAGAGTGCTGGCTGGCCTGTGTGTGGAGAGTAACCTGTGTGGAGAGTGGCCTGTGTGTGGCTGGATCAGCAGGACAGAGCACCTAGGCCTTTTCCCTCCCGCTAATGGGCACCTTAAATGCTTTCTACAGCTAGGAATTGGAGTTTTAAATGTGAAATCTCATTTTAGATGTTGCCAATAACTGATCAACACTCGGGCTAAGACTCTGTAGCTCAAACAAACCATGTTTCTGAATGATGGAGGACCTTCTGCTCTGCAAACTCTAGGCTCTGGTGCAGTGCATCAAGCCTGAGATCATCACCCTTCCCATGGGTGGGAGGCTTCTGGGCGCTCCATCCTTCCTTTGCTTACTCACTCCTGGGCTTCATGACATACCAGCCTCAGGAGGCTCCCATGAGAGGGCTCAAGTTCTTATGCCCCTTTCTCACACAGGTGGCGTGTGCTGTGGATTTCAGTTCACTCCCCACGGAGACTGCCAGTGGGAGATGTGCTGCCATAACTGATGAGGCCAGGACCCAGGGCCCTCAGAGTCTTGACCTACAGCACCCACCAGCCAGAGTCTCAGACCCCGGGGGCCACAGGTAAAATGGAGCGACTCCTGGCATGAGCATCCTGGAATGAATATATACATATATATATATCCTAAATGGGCATTTCTTTCTTCTTCTGGCTGCCCAGCAGCATACAGAGTTCCTGGGAGAGGAATCAGATCCGAGCTGTGGCTGCAACCTATGCCACAGTGCCAAAGCCAGATCCTTAACCCACTGTGCCAGGCTGGGGACTGAACCTGCGTCCCAGAGCTCCAGAGATGCCACTGAGTTTACTGTGCCACAGCAGGAACTCCTTAAATGGGTATTTCTCTTTTTCTTTTTCTCTTTTCTTTTTGTGTGTGTGAGTCTTTTTAGGGCCGAACCTGAGGCATTTGTCCCAGGCTTGGGATCAAACTGGAGATTCAGCTGCCAGCCTACACCACAGCCACAGCAACTCAGAATCCGAGCCACGTCTGCGACCTACAGAACAGCTCACAGCAATGCCAGATCCTTAACCCACTGAGCAAGGCCGAGGGTCAAACCCACGTCCTCAATGGTAACTAGTCAGGTTTGTTAACCACTGAGCCACGATGGGAACTCCAAATGGGCATTTCTTTAGACTGAGTGACTACACTGGGAGAAATTTAAATGAAGGAATGTCTTGGCCGATGGCGGCTCTGGTCCGTTCCAGGAGCCACCAGACATCACCTTGACTGCTCCATGAGCCCCTCTGCAGGGATGGGTAAGATCAGGTTACTCACGTAATATCTCTTCGCTGATAGCAGCCCTGAAGCAGGCAGGCAATCAGGTCACTGATAAACTCCACGTCATCTCTGTGAAGAGCTGCTTCTAACTCCTGAGAAGGAGAAGGGAGAGAATTGAGATTTCTTCAAACCTGCAGCTCCTACCCTTCCTGCACTGCCTCCGGGTTTGGTACAGCTTCCTGGATCCCCAGGTTTAACCCCATGGCTCCTTGCCAGGCTCCTCTCTTTCTGTAAATCCGAGCCAGCACAGTCACAGAAGAGCTTAACTTATATAAATACACCGTTCTGCTTTCTGTCTTAATGGCAAGAGGGGAAAAGGTGTCATTAACCAGACAGTTTTAACAGGCAAACCACCTACAGCAGCTCTGAGGAGTGGCCTGAAAGCAGGGCACACCACGTGGGGCCGGAGGGGCCAGTGCCAAGGCCACCAGGCGGGAAGGGAGGCCTCTCTGCCGCCCTTGGCCTGAGAGAGAAAACACCAAAGGCTGCGCTTGTCTTTCTTTGCACAGTGAACGAACAAAGGTTCGCTGAGAAGCTCCAGGGTTTTCGGAGACTATGTCTCTTCTCCACGTCCCATCGTGAACCAGTGCTTCCCGAGACCATGGAACCTGTCCTGGACCCACTGCTGCGAACCATTCCCAAGGGTCCACCAGGCTCAGATTTGACCAGCTCAGAACCAAAAATTTGAGTCTTGTGAGTGGTTCTGAAAGCATGAGATGTACCAAAGATGAAGTTTCTGACCCTAACACCAAGTGCAGGGCAGTATACACCAAAGAGGGTGTCAGCTCCCACCACCACAAAAGTGAAGTTCTTCTGTAAGCCATTTTAATTGCTCCATCTATTATTATTGTATTGTTTAAAGTTCCTAAGTTTGTAAACACTCGGAAAACCTCACATGACAAAAAACTGCTAAGCACTCAAAGTGACAGAAGCAAAACACGAAGACCCTGAGGATGGCACCTACAGTGCCTGGCAGCCCAGGTGAGTGGACTCCAGATTCAAAGAGAAGGCCCAGCCGGGAACAGTCCGCTTGCCGGGAGTACAAACTTGGTCACAGTTATGTAGCACATCCATCGTAGCGGGTCTTATTCTTCCATGAGCTTATTAATTCTTTGGACAGAACTCTTTTCTACATTCTACCCACCAAAGATAACAAGGATCTGAGCTATATTTAGTGAGAATTCATTCACTGAACAAACACCTTCTGGGCACCCAGCCCACAAAAAACAATACAGTACTTCCTAAGCCCTGTGGAGCTGGGCTCAGCTAAGGAGAGGAAGACAGGTCAGACAGACAGAGAGGCGAGCACTAGTGCGTAAGACAAGGTGCTAAGGGACTAAGAGGCCTGCTCCTGGCTGTGGGAAGCTGGTACCTGGGACAGAAACTGCGACACTGGGGACAGAGCAGGGCAGCTTCACTGCCCTGCCCGAGGGAACCGAGCAGAGCCACAAGGAGACTGGTCCAGATGCTGTGGACATGAGAGGAATCCTGGTGGCAGAGGGTGCAGCTGAGGGCATGTAAGCACCAGGCTAAGAAAAGACGTGGAGGGCCTTAACTGAACAAGAGAACGGGAGGAAGGGAGAAACATGGCTTCAAAACCTGGCAGAAGGGAGACACAAAACAAGGGAAGGGCCAGACAGCTCCTGCTTTAAGCCTGGTCACACTGGGCGAGACTCCAGAGGTACCAACAGCTCAATGGAACCTGAGCCCTTGAGGTAAAATCCCAGGCCACCTGGTGTGGTCGATTAGCCACTACTAGAGGCCAGAGGTGGAAGGTAAATCACAGATCACACTATTTCAACCCAGCCCCTGTTTTTCTGGCTGCATCTAGGGCATGCGGAAGTCCCTGGGCCCAGGATTGAACCTGAGCCACAACACTGACAATGCCAGATCCTTAACCTGCTGAGCCATTAAGGGAACTCCTTTTCCAACTCTCTCAACTCTCTTAACTTAAAAGATACAGAAACTGGTTCAGAAGGTTCTGATTTCTCCAGCTCCACTCGGTCAATCACCCACTCAGTCAATCACCCGAGACACCCAGGATTTCTCTACCCCACAGAGGCCTGAGCTTCTGACACCATAATAACCTCTTGGGCAGGTCTCCTACCTACAGGGGAAGCGTACGGGAAAGCACCAAGTGCCAGAGCCCAGCAGGTAGAACAGGCTTCCTCCCCAAAGAACTTCCCTGAGAACAAGTCCAAGTCGTGCACCCAAGGCTCCAAGCAGCGTTAGAGGGTGGGTGGGTGCGGGTGGCGGCGTCACCTGGAAGCCTGTAGGAAGGCCCCAGAAGAGACTCACTGAAACCCAAATCTTCGTTTTAGCAAGAGCCCAATATTTGCACGCACAGATAGTTTGGGAGATGCTGGTCTAGACGATAAAAGGTCAGAACCTGCAGAAAATCAAGCAGCAGCTGCAGGAACAGAGAAGGGAAGGATTGGAGAACACATGGAGGATGAACAAGTGTCTGTTTAAAGAACAAGATATAATTATCACCAGCAAAAACGAAATCATGTCTTGGACCTAAAATGCTCTCAAATATGAAAGACCTCTCAAAAATCAACTTCATTTCAGACATAAGGACTCTGAATTAAATCCTTACATTGTAACCCCAAACATACCCAAGTGACAATCTTAAGAACAGACAAAGCTCCTCATTTCTCTAAAACCATGAGCACTAGGGATGGCGAAATGCAAATCACGTAGATGAGGTGTGCTTATCAACAAGTGTGGATTTTACATCCCACCTCTAGCTCTGAAACCTGTTGAAATGTATGGAAGAATTAAATGCGCTCCAGATGTACAGATAAACCACAAAATAATCTACTCCACACACAAGACTGGCTGTCACGGTGGGAAGAGTGGGCCACTTAACTCCTTACAGAATAACGTTATTTCCAGCAATAAATGTAATTAGAAACCACTAAGAATGTGGAATTTCATGAAATTTCTGGTTAAAGTTTTCTCCAAAAAGTATCAACTGCCATTATTCTTTTATTACTGTTCCCAACCGGTTGATAAGCAGAATTATAGTGAAGTAAAGCCTTCAAAGACAAAAACAAAGACTACTAAGGTTCAGAGTGACACGACCATAACACAAAACACCTTAAACTACATTTACATGCAAATTATGAATTTAAGTTTGAAATTACTAACACTTTGTTAATCTGTGGCAGTTGGCACAACTATGTATATAGCCTTTCAAAGTCTAAGAAATGGTTATCCTAAATTTCATGCCCGACAGTTTAATGATTACTTGTATAGCAAATCAGCAGTATCTTTAATAAAGCCACAGTAACTCTGAACCTCCTATCTGGATTTCCAGAATATTCCAATGGGTGCTGGGAGGCATAAGTGAGAGAAGCACTGGTCTGCTACTGTTCTAATTTTGTTTGGAGGCTATTTTCACAGATGATGATATTACTTATAAACCAATGAATAAAGCACAGCAGTCACAAACCAGAGATGAAAATATTTCAGAAACCAACAGTTATGATGAACAAAATCTGTGAATCTGAGTTTTAAAAAGGGAAGAAAAGTCTTCAACCAACCATAATGGAAAAAATAAAAATCATTAAAAAAAATAAGTCTTGCACAGTTATTTTCTGCTGGCCTCAGAGCCCAGGTTTCACTGGTGATTCAACCATTGTTTTCTTAACATTAAGAAACTGAAGCAGAAACTGAAGGCAAACATCCCTATCTTAATTTGAAAAAAAAATATTAACGGACCATGTTCTATCCAACTGCGGTGGACAGCCTAAAAGGGACTGTAAAAACTTCTCCCAGTGAACACAGGTTTGCTCTTTTGGCACAACCATGATCCAGTGAACGCGAAGGTGGCTGCAGACAAGACCAGGGACACTGGGTCAGCTCTTCCAAGGAGGGATGGGTAGGCTGGTACATGTCCCAAATGATCCAAGTATTGAGAGGAATCTGTGTCATTCCTGAATGTGACCCCTCCCTGCCTGCCATTTCGCCCACAGAACACAGGAACTCAGTGAGAAGACGGGTCTCAAAATATAAAACTGCTTTTCACGTGTATTTCTACAGTATTATGCTTCATGAATCAGAAGCAGGCCCCAGGGGATGGGGCTCAGGAAGGGTGGAGAGTGGGAAGGCGTAGCGCCTGTAGGCCCTGGGCTCAGACTGCTACAGAGACAGCAGGGAAGCTGGAGAGCAAGGTTAATCCCACTGACAAAAGGATCTGCTTCTCAGTTAACATTTTTTCACTTTAACAGATGCAGAGTTTCAGATTCACAGCTGCTTCCCAACAACCTGAACATATTTGACACTCATTGCCCAATCGTGCACTTGAAATAGTTACAATGGTAAATTTTATGTTATGTGTCATTTACTATAATTTAGAAAAGAAAAAAAAAAAGTCCATCACATTAAAAGCATCTGGGGCTCTCTTGTGACATAGTGGGTTAAGGATCTGGTATTGTCACTGCAGTGGCACCAGTTTGATCCCTGGCCCGAGAACTTCCACATGCCACAAGCGTGGCCAAAAAAAATCCCCCAAACAAAACAAAACATTAAAGTATCCCTATGTGGGGGCTGTTGTGATGATTAAATGAGGTGATGCTTATAAAAGCCAGACCAGCCTGGCACACAACAAATGCTCTGTAACATGTGAATGCTGTAATTATCTCATCCTCCTTAAATGATAGTGTGTAAGAAAAAAGACTGAAGACATAAAAAGTGGTCTTTGCAAAATTTGGGTTTCTGAACAATAGAAATTCAAATTCTTTTAATACATAGCCTACTGTGTGCATGAGCCAATAAACGTATCTCCAAACCCAGTTTATTCAAAAGCTTTACCACTTATGCTTTCAACCCAGAGCTTAAAGCTTATCTAGGCTAAAGCAACAAGGAATAAATACCCTTCAAACCCCACCCCCACCTCTTCTCCCCCACGCTCCTCCCCGTTGCATTTCCTTTCACCGAGGGCACTGAGCTGTGAGCACAGAACTCTGAACTTTGCCAAGATGCTCTGGGACAGGGGGGAGGGGCAGCAAATCAGAAGGGACACCAGCCCTACCACTCCCCACTCTTGAGAGGAGCTGGAGGGAATGTAGGATTCGTCCTCCTTGCAGCTGGCGTCACAGCTCATTAGGGACAAGTCTGTTCCAGATCGTCACACATCCCCCTGGCCATTGGGAACCAGTGGCGGCTGCTGGGTAAAGAAGCCGGGAGTGAACAAGGGAGAGAAAGAGGGCCCTTAGCCTATGCCATGGAAACTCTCCACTATAAACAGCGAGCTTCTAGAAGAAACGGCCAAGTGCAGCACAGATGCAGAATGGGGAACACCACTTACTCCTTCCACGCATGGCCGCTACTTAGCACCTTTCCTAAAATACCACAGCAGGGACTTTTAGTGTTTGATTTGCTCCTGAACCCTGCACAAGACTTCTTTCATCTTTGCTAAAGCAAGTGGTAAAGAGAGAACAACTTTCTTTTCTTCAGCTTCCAAGGAAGGATCTATACCACAGATGCGCAGGGCCAATGATCCCCTGGAGCTCAGCTAAGGAGGGAAAAAGGCCTAAGGAAACAGTCAATACTATGTGTTTGGTTTTGCAAGTTCGCAAATCTATCTCATCTGCACACGGGCCAAGTGCAACGCGTGGGGGCAGCAGTGGAAGATGGGGCTTCTGTGTGGGCCTCAGAAGTATGCTCACACAGAGGAGATGCAAAACAGGCCCTCCTGAAGGGTGTTCCCAGCTGCACTCCACAAGACGCCTAGACAGTGGGCTCAGCCCTCCAGAAAGGACCCCTGACTTTGCAGCTGATGCTTTCTAACTTGGTGAGAATTAATTTAATCCCTAATGCCACCCATGCCAATTCAAACTATCAAGTATAAATAGTCGGCGTGGGTATATGGGTGAGCACCCTGAAACTGTTCTTCCAATACTCCTGGGGTCCCGGAGTTGGCAGTTCACCCCAGGAGCCCCCAGGCCAGCAGGTCTGTACTGTGGCTTTACTAGAAATCTACTTCACTGGTCAGCCACAACGCCGGGAAACAACAGAAAAGAAACCAAACAGCTCCCCTCAAATCTGACAGTACCCTAGAATACTGGGTAAACTGGAAAATGCTAACAATACCAGTAAATATGCATATCCAGAAGAATATGATTTTCTTAAAAGATATAAACCACCAAAACTGGATCCAGAAATTTATTTTTTATTTTTTATTTTTTTTTGTCTTTTTGTCTTTATCTAGAGCCGTACCCGCGGCATACGGAGGTTCCCAGGCTAGGGGTCTAACAGGAGCTGTAGCCGCCGGCCTTCGCCACAGCCACAGCCACGCAGGATCCGAGCCGCGTCTGCAACCTTCACCACAGCTCATGGCAACACCGGATCCTTAACCCACTGAGCAAGGCCAGGGATCAAAACTGCAACCTCGCGGTTCTTAGTTGGATTCGTTAACCACTGAGCCACTAAGGGAACTCCTGGATCCAGAAATTTAAAAAGGCTCAGAAGTTTCGAAGCTCCTCCCCACAGGAAAATGCCCACCATCCACAAACTATCCTGAGCACTGAAGCTGGCTGGAAGCTTCTCCATGTCCAGAGGCTCGTGCTGGGCCAGCAGGGTCCTGTGCCTTCAAGAAGCTTGGGGTCCAGACCTGGGGCTATGAGCCTTGGGCTCTGGAGCCACAGCCAACCATGGGAAGCCAACGGAATGGCGTGGCTTCCTAGGGGGCCAGTTTTACCTGATTTTTTTGGTTTTCATTGTTGCTTGCTGTTGTTTGGAAAGATTTTTGCCTTTTTTTGTTTGTTTTTAGGGCCACACCTGGGGCATATGGCAAGTCTGAGGCTAGGGGTCAAATAAGAGCTGCAGATGCCAGCCTATACCATAGCCACAGCAGTATGGGATCGGAGCCTCGTCTTTGAACTAAACTGCAGCTCATAGCAACGCTGGATGGCTGACCCACTAAGCAAGGCCAGGGACTGAACCCGCATCCTCATGGATACTAGTCAGATTTGTTTGCGCTGTGCCACAATGGGAACTCCCAGGAAAGATATTTTTAATTAAAATGTGTATGAATTTAAAAAATGAAACATGAGGAGTTCCCGTCATGGCGCAATGGTTAACTAATCCGACTAGGAACCATGAGGTTGTGGGTTTGATCCCTGGCCTTGCTCAGTGGGTTAACGATCCGGCGTTGCTGTGGGTCACAGACACGGCTCGGAGCCTGCGTTGCTGTGGCTGCGGCGCAGGCCAGTGGCTATAGCTCCGATTAGACCCCTAGCCTGGGAACCTCCACATGCCGCGGGTGTGGCCCTAAAATGACAAAAAGCAAAAATAAATAAATAATGAAACATGAGACTTCATGAGAATTTATCTGAAAGCTACTTCATACTGTAGCTCCAGACCGCTGAGGTCATGCAACTCCCTCCCCCGCTCACCACCGGACCGGGTGGCAACTGCTTTAGGTGGAGTCAGTGAACACAGGAGAGATGAATGGCCACAAGCTGGTGTGGATACAGGACACATGTGGGAGAGACCAGGGTGAGGAGCCCCAGGGAGACTATGGCAAAAGGAAAGGATGGGGTGAAGTGGAGTTTGAGAAGCAGAGTCAATAAGACTTTGCAACCAACTGTATATGGAGGAAAGGACAGGAAATTTTAGGTATCAAGCTTTAATACTGTGCCACACCCCATCCCCACAACAAAAGATTATAGGATCTTTAATAAATAAAAAGGCTGAATGGAGGCCAGTGGGTGGCAAGGGACAACAATGTATAAAACATTGAGAAATAACCTTGCACTGTCCTAAGCCCTGTGTCTGTCTGTGATTGCACAGGCACAGAAAACTGCACACCTAACCTCAGGAGGGGTTCTCCTGACAGAAGGGACCCAATCAGTTTGCCTGTTGTGGTCACGGTGACAGTGTGGCACACGGGAAAGGCGCCCTGGCATCTGAGGAGATGAAGACAGGCTGTCTAGCGCTGGGGGGTGCAAACAAGCCATGAGAACCACACCTCCAGAAACATCGAGGAGGGTGGGGGCATGCAGGTGAAAGGAGCAGCGATCCCCATTTCTGGTCACCTCAAAGGATGGACATGTAAGGAGAACCTGTGCCTAAAGCCCAACTGCCAGGTGCCTCCACCAAAGTCAGAACAACCAGCAGCCACAGGGAACCAGTCTAAAGGACGAAGATGTAACTAAAGCTTTTCAGAAATGCCTGCAATCAAATCCTGAGAAGAAATCTGGGAAGGCAGGGAAAACCAAGATGCGATTAGAACAGAGAAAACAGTACTGAATTCTCATTGCGGAAAAGAAAAAAAAATGTTCTAACCAGTCTACATGCCATCTAAAGAAGACCCCAGGTAAGGAACTGGCGGTGTTTACCCAACCCCTCCCTGGCCTGGGGGAGGGAATTTCATCAGACCAGGAGAAATTACCCTCTTCAGATTCTCAGTTCCCTGACTGGTAAGTGGATTGGGTGTTAGGAAGGTAAAGTGTGTTGAATGGTAGCTTCCAATTCAAATGAGACTCAAGGCCACGTATGCTACAGAGCTGAACACCAGGACTGGTCATTTGAATGCACTCACAACAGAGCAAGATGCAGGTCCAATGGGGCGTTCAGAGAGGGAACACCTGAGAAGCACACTTGACAAACAACAGGCATGATTATGTTGGGCTAAGACAAAGATTTTTCAGCGAAATTCTCTCACAAAACAGAGTGTTAAGAACGACCAAGTTTCTTCTATTGCAAGACATTCAACTTTAAAACTTTTTTTTTTTTTAATTTTTGGATAAGAAATTAAGGAAGAGACAGACAATAGCTTGAGAAAACCTCGTCAATGCTAGTATTGGATGCCTATCAAGGTCATTTGATTGCCTCCAATTTACATGGAGGCAAAAAACACTTTACAATGATTCCATAATTCCTCCACCTATAGGATAACAATTACTAGTATCCATGAGGATGAGGGTTCAATCCCTGGCCTTGCTGAGTGGGTTAAAGATCCAGCGTTGCGGTGAGCAGTGGTGTAGGTTGCAGGCTGCAGACATGGCTCAGATCTGGTGTTGCTGTGGCTGTGGTGTAGGTCAGCAGCTGCAGCTCTGATTCAAACCCTAGCCTAGGAACTCCCATATGCTGTAGGTACGGTCCTAAAAAAACAAAAGAAATATGTAACTGCTTATGTTGCAATGACCATGAATTTACACCCATGGAGCAACTGGGAAGCCCAAACTATCTTACTATTAAATGACCAGGGATTGGGAAAAACATTGTCAGGAAAAAGCATGAAAAGCAGATGCAAAGATAAAGAAGTGGTTAAAGCAGTACAGAAAACTGTACCAGAGATCTTCAAAAGTATTTCTAGTGATGATGAAGAAATTATTTCCAGAAATAGGATGGGGGGGGTGAGAAGTAATTACTTCTAAATTTAATAATTCAGATTAGGTCCCTAAAGTAAAATTTCCAAACAGAAATGTGACTGTTTCACCTGTCATTAAAAGTTTAAGTATATTAGGATAAATCAATACTCCCCAAAAGTTTTACTGAATCATCTCATTGGGAAAATTGGGTATTGCCTAAATTTATGCACAAGTGGTTAAGTTACACATGTTAATACTACTTACAAAAAGGACCAAGTCAGAATTCATAACTCAGGCTTTTTTCACTTTATCAAAAAGGAAGAGACATTGAAGTCTGAAAAGCGAAAGGTATAGAGAATAGTATTTAACCATGACCCCATCCATTTATTCTAAAATGTGGCCTAATGAGGTTCATTTATCCTTTATTCAACTTTCAAACAGATCAAGGTCACTATCCCCCAACCCCCACCCAGTTCACCTGGCCTCCCTCCAGGTCTCTCCTCTTTGCTTTCCCTCCCATCATCTTCCACATAAAACTGTACTGTTTTTGATCAAGTTGATTAGTATCACAGATAAGCCAGGATTTTCCAGTTTTTACCTACTTTTACAGTGAAAAATGTAAAAGTCACAGCAGGAAAAAGTTAAAATGTTTTAACAGAAAAAAAACTACTGAAGTCCTTAAGAATAAGGCAGGAGGCTTTGTGCTTGATGACAAATTTTGATGCAAACAACTTGGAGGGTGAAGGAGTAACACAGATAGAAGGTTAAAGAAGGGAGATGAATGAAAAGGACAAAACCAAGACAGCGGGTTACCAGGTGGGGGTAACACAACACTAGTCCACGTGCTGTGTTCTGATGACAGATCAGGACACTGAAAATACTAAATAAACAAACAAACGAAAAAGTTGGAAAGCACTGATTCATACAACCACATGTGACTTTCATTCCTTAAAAGTGTAATAAGCATAAAATAAATGTTGATAGCTGCCAAAATTAACTGCCATCCAGCTGTGGTGAAGAGAAACACAGAGCGAACATTCCTCTTCTGGTAACAACTACAGCACAGACCTGCCTACATGGCCGCTTCTCCAGCGAAGTAAGGAGTTAGTTATGTGGAGACCTTGAAAACTCTCTTACTAGCCAGGAAATTTCTTCAGTTGGCCCTAAGCAAAAAGACTCCTGACTTATTTGTCTCATACTGATGAACCAGTATCTCACTTACAGCGAGATGGCAGTATAATGACTAAACCTCAGGGACGGTTAAAAACAACCTGTGCAAGGAGTTCCCGTCGAGGCTCAGTGGTTAACGAATCCGACTAGGAACCATGACGTTGCAGGTTCGATCCCTGGCCATGCTCAGTGGGTTGAGGATCCAGCGTTGCCGTGACCTGTGGTGTAGGTTGCGGACGCGGCTCGTATCCCGCGTTGCTGTGGCTGTGGCGAAGACCAGCAGCTACAACTCCTGTTAGACCCCTAGCCTGGGAACCTCCATATGCTGCGAGTACGGCCCTAGATAAGGCAAAAAGACATATCTGCAACCAAGTCAAAGCTAACACTCCCTTTGCCTTCATTCTGCTGTACTGCAAGGAGCTTTTAAATCACTATTTCCTCTGTCCTTCTCCAGGCTTTGATACCTTCCTTGCCCTTGGTGTTCCCTCTTCATCTTCCTCCCGGCTTCCCTCTGCCTCCTCCAGCACTCATGATGGCGGGCCCTTCACCTTTCACCCCATTTATACTCCATACCTTTCCTCAGAATCCCAAAGGCGGCCTGGGACTTGGGGCCCTCACCACGGAATGTCCAGGAGGCACTGCAAAGCCAGCTTCAGCAACCTGAGCTTCTGGTGCCACCTGCCCAGATCTGCTTCCGCTCCAGCGGCCCATTCACCTTTACTCCTAACCCAGTCACCAATCCTGCTGACTCTCCCTTCAGGGTGGGTCCAAAAACTACCCTCTCTCCTACTGCCTTTTCTTCCAGCTACTTTCTCAGCATCAACCCTCCCAGGTGTCATGGGTGAAGGGTTCCCCAGGACATGACATCAATGGAGGAAGAGAGTGGGTCCTGTAATAAACAACCACCAACATGAGTAACGCTGGAAATGAGTGGAACCTGTGAGATTACAAGGCAACAACAGTCCCTGTCCAGAGGCACCTTCCCGTGGGGATATGGCTTAACAGCCTAAGAGTACTGGACACAGCCCTGCGCTGGACAGTCACCTGGGTAATGTGGGCATAGCAGCCGCAGGGGGTTTACAGACAAGCAAGGGAATAGGCTGAAATGGACCATGGAGCAAGCAACTGGCCAGGAGGCTTCAGGACAAGCTCACGATTTGTCCTAGTACCCAAATCTCAATTTTTAACACCATTCTTCAATAAAAGAAATCAGAGCTCCTTGGAGAAATGACTGTTTCTAGGATGGGGCAGGAAATGGAGGAGCTTTTAGTGTTGGAAAGCAAGGAAGCACTCAAAAAACCCGAAACCAAGCTACCACACAGCCAACTGAAAGAGTTCCAAACAGCAGAGCCAGAACAACTTGAATAACAAAATCAACTACTGGACTATAAAAGCATAAAACTAAGTGAAATATATAAAAAAGTAAAACAGGACTTCCCTTGTGGCACACAGCAGGTTTAGGATCCGATGTCACTGTAGTGGCTTGGGTCACTGCTGTGGTACAAGCTTGATCCCTGACCCAGGAACTTTTGCATGTAGCAGGCTGGGCCCATAAAAAAGTAAATACATAAATAAAAATAAAAGAAGAAAACAAGAGAAGCTTCTCAGTGGCAAACAGGTTAAGGATCCAAAGAATCTAGCACAAGTTCGATGCTGGGTTTGGGAACTTCCATATGCCGCAGGCACATGTCCCCTCCCCAGAAACACTCAATAAATACTTATGGATCCATACTGATGAAACTTCAAAAGAATAAATGAGTCCAATAAAAAACTGTATTGCTAGGGCATAACTTGTGGTTTACTGGGGCAGAGCCCTTTGGTCTAGAGCAGGCTGCATTAGAACAGAAAGAAGGAGAGCGGAGAGGTGAGGACACAGCTTACAGAGGAGCACCTAAGCGGCAGCGTGGCAGGGCACCAGGTGGGCTCCACAGAGACCACCCCACAGGCAGGCCCCTTACATGCCTGGCGCTACATGGAGACCATAAAGGGGTCCTAGTGGTGGAGGCCTTTTTGTCTGGGAGAAATTTGTTTTCTGTTTCAGTTATTTGTGCCTGAGAAACACCTGCACAGCATACACTAGCTGCCACTCAAGGGGCCCTTCACACAGACAACTTACAAAAGCATGCTCTGCTCCAGAAGCTGCAAAGCTAAGATGCTTCTAGAGAATCTCGTACCATTTGACATGTGACCTGAGGGACCAAGGACCAGACCATTCCGTCCTAGCCTCAGAAGGTACACACCGTCCTTTCCGCTGGGTTCCACAGGCCACCTGGGTCAGCCTCATTCAGAGAGGGAAGAGATAAGGACACTGGGACATTCAGGAGGCTGGCTATTTCATACCAAGTTGAAGTTATTAAAAGCCATTAACTTTGACTCTCAAATCCAGGAGCAATATCAAAACGTTTGTCTCCCTGGTCATATAACAGCTAAGTTCTGCTCAGACGGCCTCTATTGGGGGGGGAGGCCAATTTTTACACGTTGCTTGTAAATTAAGGATTTCAACACTTCACTCCCAGTAACTGATCGAAATAGTCTCCTCCCAACAAATATACTAAAAGAACTACATGGTCAGCATTCTAATTCCTCCAGCTAAAAAGGAAGCCAAGAATATCACTGAAATTCTAACCTACCTAAATAAATACTAGAACAGAACAAAAGCTGGCCTTTCCTTACATTATAAATTCAAGTATAAAACTTTCTATTTTTTTCAGTTAAGAAGCCCTTCACATATTGGGGCAAAATATTTTTTAAAAGTATAGTGCTTTACAATTGGTGACAATATTTGCTAACTCACGCTAGCTCTTACCATGTGGCAGATACTGTGCTAAAGTCTATATCCATCAGCTCAACTGATCTATTTTACAAATAACAAAGAAAGAGGGAGAGCCCTCCTGAGGGCAAAGTGCTGGTAGAGCTAGAACCTGACGGGCATCGAAAACCAAACCTTAATTAGCCCCAGATTAGCAAACTCCAGACAGGACTCTTGGAGGTGCTCGGCTTGTACAATTCTGAGGTGCAGGAAATTTCATCAGAGACCCAAAAAGTCATCAAAATTTAGATTCACATCAAGCAAATGTCACTAAAGTGGAAATGTTATTCTTATGTGAATGTCTGAAATGGAGGGTGGGTGTACCCCTTTCATATACAATGCTGAACTGTAATAAATAACAATGTGGGAGTTCCCCTTGTGGCGCAGCAGAAAGGAACCTGACTAGTATCCATGAGGATGTGGGTTCGATCCCTGGCCTCGCTCAGTGGATCTGAGCTGTGGTACAGGTTGCAGACGCAACTCAGATCTGGTGCTGC
>PVHT021183649.1:2384059-2399501 GCA_004024745.2 Catagonus wagneri
TGTCTTTTTGCCTTTTATCTAGAGCCGCACCCGTGGCATATGGAGGTTCCCAGGCTAGGGGTCTAATAGGAGCTGTAGCTGCCAGCCTTTGCCACAGCCACAGTAACGTTGGATCCGAGCAATGCCTGCAACCTACACCACAGCTCACAGCAACGCCAGAACCTTAACCCACTGAGCAAGGCCAGGGACTGAACCCTCAACCTCATGGTTCCTAATCAGATTCATTTCCACTGAGCCACAATGCGACCCCCCAAGTGGTTTTTATGGCTAGCATGAAATGACCTAAATATGCATCAATAGGAGCAAAATCAAGACACAGCCCTACAATGAACTTCAAGGCACGGTACCGAGGAAGACGGAAGAGGTCTGTTTTTTCATTCAGTGGACACACTAGCTCATAAACAGGGACTGAGGTGTTATGTGGAAAGACTCTGCTGCTTTCATAACACTTACTGCTAGTGGGGAACACAAATCATTACATTTTTAAAAATTGACAAGACAAGATGAACAATCTCTTCTCTTCTGTCTCACCCTCTGCCCCACCCCCCAGTGATCCCATCCCTTTCTCACAGCTTTAGAACTCCCTATACAGTAACCACTGTGGTCAAGTCTCAAGCTTAACGTTTCCAGGACCTGAATACAGACAGCACTGCCCCGCAAGTGTTCCTCCCCACCTCAGTAAAGGGTACTTCACCTCCATTCTTTCAGATGCTCGGGGACAAAACCTTTAGTCTCCCACTCAACTCCTCTCTCCCACACCCCACATCCACTCCAGCAGCAAACAGGTCAAACCCCTAAGCAACGCTCACTGCCTGACCTCAGCACCCAGTCTTCCTCAGCCCCACCTTCTTAGGCCTGAGATCTTCAGGATCCTTTAAAAAGCCTGCCATCACAATCAGTATTGTCACTGCAGTGGCTCGGGTTCAACTCCTGCCACTATCCCTCCACTCTCCCTGGGCTCACTGCTAGTCCCCTACACACCAGGACTGAACTTGGCCTCTTCAGTCCAAAGTCCTCCATCATTTCCAGACATCTGCACCATCCCTCCTTCTAGAACCACTCAAAACACAGGCCTGGAGTGCCCTGCTGTTACATACGGAAAGGAAGGCGTTCTACTCACTGCTGCACTGCCTGTAGTTTACTGGAAATAATCTGGGGAACACGAGGATAACTGGAATAGGAAATATAGCCAAGATGAATTTAATCTGAGACCTACAGGATGTGAAGCAGCCAGACATACAGAACGTATTAGAGAGCTTTCTGGGTAAATGAAACCACCGTGGAAAAGCTCTGGAACTAAGGGATCCTGCACGGGAGGCGGAAACCCAGTTAAGTGCAGTATGGGATGGAGTGGGCCCCATAAACCGAGACAAGAAGGACTGATATTCTCTTACAGTGAAGGAAAGCTTTTATGCAGAAAAACACCAGGGTCTGAATGTGTTTATTACTCTAGCTGCTGGTGGTAGAGGGATTAGAGGAGGTTGACAATAGAAGGGAACAGTGATAATCCAGACAGGAACAATGGCAGCTGGACTAGAGCAGTAGCAGGGCAAGGGACAAACAGAAGTGGAGAGAGTCTAGTTACGTGCTGACAGTAAAACCGACAGAACTGCTGGTGGCTGGGAGGTAGGTGGTAGGTAGAAGACAAAGGAGAAGGAGGCAGCTAAGAAGACTCAGGCTTTTGCTGTGTGCAAAATTTCGATGAATAATTACGGCATTTTTATAGTGTATAAAGCTGGATTAGAGGTTGGGGAAATCAAACAGAGTAATGTACTAGGGAAATGTACGCACACAGGATAGTGAGATACGCAGGAAGTATTCTAAGACACTTAGTAAGAGACCTTTGCATTGCACAGGCCTTTGCACTGTTTCAATGCTATTAAAGCTAATGTATCATTTTTTCACATTAAAATTAATTTTTTCGGCTTTAGAGGTATACATATTGACAAAAAAATAAGCTATTTTAAAGTGTACAAAAAATAAAATGTACTAAGTGATAATTTCACTAACACGTGCACCGTGAAAGGATTCCAGCCATTAACTCAATAATCATATCTCTCACCCCATATTTTACCCCCTCCGGGGAGGGGTGAGTGGAAAACATTTAAGTCCTCCCCTCTAGCAAGTCTCAATTACACAATAGTGTTACCAACTCTAGTTGGCATCCTCAGGTCTTATTCATTTTATAACTGGAAGTTTATGCTTTTACCAACCTCTCCCCATTTCCCCTATCCTTCAGCAACTTATTTCTACTACTACTCTCCACTTAGAAGAGTTAGAACTTTTTTTTTTTTTTAAGATTCCACATTTAAGAGTTCCCATTGTGGCTCAGTGGGTTAATCAGTGGGTTAAGAACCCAATGTAGTCTCCATGAGGAAGAGGGCTTGATCCCTGGCCTCGCTCAGTGGGTTAAGTGCCTGGCTTATTTCACCAAGCTAATGCCTTCCAGCTTCAACCACGCTGCTGCAAATGGCAGGATTTCCCTTCCTTCTCAAAGCTGAGTAATAGTCAATTGAATGTATACCCACACTACATCTTTATCCACCCATCCAACAACACTCAGTGGAATTGCGGGATCGTATGGTAGTTCTATTTTCAGTTTCTTGAGGAACCTCCACACTCTTTTCCATGGTGTCTGTATCGGTTTGCATTCCCACCAGTGCACACAGGTTCTCTAATCTCCATACCTTCATCAACACTTGTTATCAATTGTCTTTTTGGCAAGCTCCATTCTAACAGGTGTGAGATGACACCTAGTTGTGATTTTGATCTGCATTTCCCTGATGACTACTGATGCTGAGAACCTTTTCGTGTACCATGAAAATGATCATTGTATGTCTTTAGAAAAATACCCACTCAGATCCTTTGCCTGTTTTTTTCATTGGGTATCTGGGTTTTTGCTATTGAGTTATCTGAGTTCCTTACATATTTTGGATATCAAGCCCTTGTTGGATAGGTGGTTTGCAGATACTTTCTCCCATTCCATAGGTTGCCTTTTCAGTCTCTTGATGGTTTCCTTTGCTGAACAGAGAATTTTTAGTTTGATGTGGTCCCACCTACTTTTGCTTTTGATGTCTCTACTCTTGGTGTCAAATCAAAAAAGCATTTGTGGAGTTCTCTTGTGGTGCAACAGGTTAAGGATCCAGTGCTGTCACTGCTGTGGCTCAGGTTTGATCCCTGGCCCAGGAACTTCCACATGCCTTAGGCATAGTCCCTGCACTACCCCCCCAACAGAAAAACAAAACAAAACAGCATTTGCAAGACTGAGGTCAAAAGCCTATCCACTGTTTTCTTCTGGGAGCTTTACAGTTTCAGGTCTATGGTCAACTCTTCAATCCCTTTTTTTTTTTCCCCTTGGTCTTTTTAGGGCCACATCAGTGGCATATGGGAAGTTCCCAGGCTAGAGGGTCAAATCAGAGCTGTATCTGCTGGCCTACACCACAACCACAGAAGCTCAGGATCTCAGTTGCGTTTGTGATGTACACCATAGCTCGTGGCAACACGGGATCCTTAACCTACTGGGCAAGGCTAAGGATCAAACTCTAGTCCTCATGGATACTAGTTGGGTTTGTTACTGCTGAACCACAATGGGAACTCCCATCAATCCATTTCTACTTGATTTTTGTGTACGGTGTAACATGGTTTCATTGTGTGGCTGTCCTGGCATGTCAACACCATTTACTGAAGAGACTCTCCTTTTACCATTGTATTTCCTTGGCTCCCTTGTCATAAATTAAGTGACCATATATGTGGGTTTATCTCCAGGCTCTCTATTCTGCTCCATTCTTCTGTGTGTCAGTTTTTATGTCAATAACATACTGTTCTGATTACTGTAACTTTGTAAGATAGTTTGAAGACAGGAAGTGTGACGCCTCTAGTTTTCTTCTTTCTCAAGACTGCTTTGGCAATTTTTGTAGGTCTTTTGTGATTCCATGCAAATTTTAGAATTGTTTCTAAAATTTAGAAATATAGAATTATTGTAGGTCTTCTGTGGGTTTGTGTAAAATTCAGAATTGTTTCCATTTGTGTGAAAAATACCATTGGAATTCTGACAGGGATTGCACTGAACCTATATATTGCTTTGGGTAGTATAAATATTTTACAAACATTTATTCTTCCAATTCATGAGTGAGCAGAGAGTATCTCTTCATTTACTATTTTTCAATTTCTTTCATCAATGTCTTATTAGTTTTCAGTGTATAGATCTTTTACATTCTTGGTTAAATTTATTCCTACCTATTGTATTCTTTTTGATGCTATTACAAATGAAACTTCTCTAATTAGTTCACTGTTAGTGTACAGAAATACAACTAACTTTTATATATACTGATTTTATATCCTGGAACTTTACTGAATTTGTTCATTAGTTCCAACAGTTTTTTGGTAGAGTCTTTAGGTTTTCCATATATAATATCATGTCATCTGCATACAGAGACAATTTTACTTCTTTTCCAACTTGGATGCATTTCTTTCCTTTTTCTTTTTTGGTCTTTTAGGGCCAAACCTGGAGCATATGGAAGTTCCCAGGCTAGGGTAGGGGTCGAACAGGAGCTGTAGCCACCAGCCCACACCACAGAGACATCACATCAATGCAGGATCTGAGCTATGCCTGCAACCTACACCACAGCTCAAGGCAATGCCAGATCCTTTAACCCACTGAGTGAGGTCAGGCATCAAACTCTCATCTTCATGGATACTAGCTGGGTTCATTATTGCTGAGCCACAACAGGAACTCTGGATACCTTTATTTCTTTTTCTTGTCTAATTGCTATGGCTAGGACTTTCAGTATTTTGTTGAATAAAATAAAATGAAAATTAGTTTAAAACTGATCTTTAAATAAAAATTTTGCACCATTCTTTTCCTACAAAGAATCTAAACTGCAGAGTTCTCTCACGGCACAGCAGGTTAAGGATCCATCATTGTCACTGCACTGGCTTGGGTCACTGTTGAGCATGTTCAGCCTGCCATGTCTGAGGAACAGGAGGTAAATGCATTAGTAAAGAGCAGAGAACACAGGAAATGGAAGTTATACTGAGGCCATGATGGTCTTTTGCTACTATTTCTGGGCTTTTATCCTTTGGGCAGAAAACAGAATGAATTTTAACATTTAAATTGTGGGTGAAAGAAGAGAAACCTGAAAAGGAGGGCTGATGGTGGTGTGAGGAGCAGGGCATCTGGAAAGCCTGGACAGAGGAAGCGCTCAAAATGAACAGCAACTGACTGAGCCTTACGAGTCAACAGCCCTAGAAAAGAAAGCTGCCTCCTGCTGGAGAGAGGAAGACAGCAATGGATGGAGGCAGAGCATCAAGACTAGATCAAAGGATAAACACAATGTTAACAATGTGAGCTCTCTCTCACTGAAAACCTATGTAAAAGCTAGTGTATTAGAGCCTCCTGTACTCTGTCATCTAACCCTCAGCAATACTAGGAGGTGGGTAATCTAAGTAACATTTGACAGATGCAAAAAATGGAGGGAAAATCAAAGATCACACAGCTAGTAAAGGGGGAGGTGACTACCTTATGACAACTGTTACCATTTCTTATACTACTTCCTCCAATGCACAATAAATTACACTAAATACACTCACAAAAACCTAACTTAACAATGTAAGAATTATAACAAAACAAAGTTGGAT
The DNA here is from genome assembly GCA_004024745.2 of Catagonus wagneri. Taxonomy (NCBI): domain Eukaryota; kingdom Metazoa; phylum Chordata; class Mammalia; order Artiodactyla; family Tayassuidae; genus Catagonus; species Catagonus wagneri. The sequence continues at coordinate 2,389,697 of PVHT021183649.1, forward strand.
ATTACATGAACTTGTTATGTTATATAACTAATCTAACTTGATTTCTCTTACTTAAGTGTTTAATTACAGCCGTCTGGAGCTCCCATCGTGGCTCAACGGAAATGAATCTGACTGGCATCCATGAGGACACAGGTTCGATCCCTGGCCTCGTTCAGTGGATTAAGGATCTGGCGTTACCCTGAGCTGTGATGTGGGTTGCAGATGAGGCCTGGATCTGGTGTGGCTGTGGCCAGCGGCTATAGCTCCAATTCTACCCCTAGCCTCCAAATGCCATGGGTACGGCCATAAAATGACAAAAAGAAAACAAAACAAAACAAAACGTAATTATAGCCGTCTGCCCTCATCTGCAGTTCTTCCATCAACTAAGGTCTGAAAATATTAAATAAAAAAATCCCAGAAATGAACAACTCACAAGTTTTAAACTCTGCGCCATTCTGAGTAGTGTGATAAAATCTTGTGCCGCCCTGGCTCAGGACATGAATCATCTCTTTGTCCAATGAGTCTCCAACCATTAGTCACTCAGTAGCCTCAGTTATTAGATCAGTTGTGGTTATCACGATCCTTAGGTTTAAATTACCCTTATTTTACTTAATACTGTCCCCAACGTGCAAGAGGAGTGAACTGGCATTTCAGATTTGCTAAGGAGAAGCCACAGTGGTTCTTTTAATTGAAAAGGTGAAAGTCTTTACTAAGGAGAGAAAAAAATCGTATGCTGAGAGGTTGCTTACCATGCTAATTATATAGTAAGAACAAATCTTCAATCAGTGTAATTGGGATGCAGGAAAAAAATTCATGCTGCTTTTCCTGTCCCACCTCAAACTGCAACTGTAAGCGTGAATAACTACTCAGTAAAGATGGTAAGGGCACCAAAGCTGTACAATAAGACACTCTGAGGGAGAGAGACCCACTCACTTAACTTTTATTACAGTATACTGTGATAACTGCTCTGTTTTATAATTATTGCTGTTAATCTCTTACTTTAAATTTTATTTAAACTTTATCACAGGTATGTATATCAAGGAAAAAAACATAGTGTGTATACAGTTCAGAACTACATGCAATTTCAGGCACCCACTGGGGGTCATGGAACATATTTCCCCACCCCCACGCCCCAGATAAGGGGGGTGGTTAACTGTATTTGCCAAAAGAAGTCAAGTCTAACAAGCTTTTTAGAGTCACAGACATATACTACATTTCTTTCTTTTGACCTGATAACGTAAGACAAAAACATGAATGATTATGGTTGATTTGGTGTTAAAAGCAAGTTTCAACCAAAACATATATGTTTTGCACGTCAGATTCATCTCCTACCCTTTGAACGCCTATTTGTATTTTCCCCAGGAAATAATTTATGAGTATAAATCCATTCCCCAAAACTAAAACCCTAAAAATTTTAAATTGTCCAGAAAGTTCTCCAAAATAGAATTTTCTCTGATGACGGCTCTGTATTTGTTCTTTGTTTGCACTGTCCAATACAGCAGTCACTAGTAAACACTTGAAATGTGGCTACTGGAGTTACCACTGTGGCACAATGGGATTGGTGGCATCTCCACAGCACCAGGAACACAGGTTCAATCCCCCCCGGCCTGGCACAGTGGGTTAAAGCATCCGGTGTTACTGCAGCTGTGGTGTAAGTCGCAAATGTGGCTCAGATCTGATCCCTGGTCCAGGACCTCCATATGCTGCAGAGTGGCCAAAAATGGGGGGGGGGGGGAGAGAAAAAATGAAATACGGCTATGTGACTGGCACTAATTTAAAATGTTCGCACATGACATTTAATCAAAATTTAATATTAGGTATATGAATAATCTAACAAACCCAAATTAATATATAAAATTCAAAAGCATTTAAAAACATTAGAGTAGCAAGAGAAAAAGAAAATCTGACCTATTTGAGAAATTAAAGATCAACTCACTTTTTCAACAAGAAATCATGATATGCTCTTTCTCATCTGAAGTAAAGATACTAGGTGGGTTTCTGTTGAATACTCTTTTTAAGGAGCTATTGATTACAGTCTGCAGCATCTTCCTAGGCAAGTAATACTTCTGTCTGATGTGATTAATACAATAAATTCAAATGTCGTCTTAATGCAAGTTTTCACCAACCCTTTGATTTTATGTAAAAAGAAAACATCTCTTTCTAGATAAACTCTTTCAGTTCTGGAGTTCCCTTCATGGCTTAGTGGTTAATGAATCCGACTAAGAACCATGAGGTCGCGGGTTCGATCCCTGGCCTTGCTCAGTGGGTTAAGGATCCGGCGTTGCCGTGAGCTGTGGTGAAGGTTGCAGACGCGGCTCAGATCCCGCGTTGCTGTGGCTGTGGCGTAGGGCGGCAGCTACAGCTCCTGTTAGACCCCTAGCCTGGGAACCTCCACATGCCACGGGTGCGGCTCTACATAAAGGCAAAAAGACAAAAAAAAAAACAAAAACTTTCAGTTCTAGGCAGTCTTGAGGACACTTACTGTTTCTCATTTTACATAACTTCTCCTATGGAAATCTTATGATGGCGACAATGGTAGTAGCTATTTTCAGGTACTTCTTACCAGCCTGACACCCTGAGAGTTGCTTATTTGCAGTTCACCTGGAGCCTCAGATTCTGGCTAAGGATGCACCATCTGTATTAACCAAGAACAGCCTCACAGTCTGCAGGCAATCATGGAACTTGACTCCATATGAAATCTTCTTTCACCTTGGTTTTCTATTGCTTTTGCTTTTTGATACAAGTTAATCACTAAAAAAATGACACCTATAGCCTGAAACATTGTCAAGGTTCTGACCTTGACGGTTTAACATTCTTCATTCACATAGAGATAAAAAGCTGCAGAACAGAGAATAACATTTGTTTTGTTGGAGGCTTCCACGAATGAACATCCAAACATCCGCTGGCCGGACCTCCAAGGACAGCTGCAAGAATTAAGTATTCTTACACCACGAAGTTTGCAACAATCAACCACGTCCCTCCCTCACCTGAATTTGGGGGGCAAATGCCATCTATCTCCTTGAATGACCCTGCAATACACCTTTCTCTGCTCCAAACTCTGATGTTTCAGTACTGTCTGGCCTCGCTGTGCAACAGGAAACACAAACTTGTGAAAAGTAGTTCCATTTTTGCCTACTAAAGTGGCAAGACAGCAGGCTTATATTACTGATAGTTTCATTCCACATTTTTTCTTTCTTTTTTTTTTTTTTTTTGTCTTTTTGCCTTTTCTAGGGCCGCACCCACGGCATGTGGAGGTTTCCAGGCTAGGGGTCTAACAGGAGCTGTAGCTGCCGGCCTTCACCACAGTCACAGCAACGCAGGATCCGAGCCGCGTCTTCAACCTACACCACAGCTCACGGCAACACCAGATCCTTAACCCACTGAGCAAGGCCAGGGATTGAACCCGCAACCTCATGGTGCCTAGTCGGATTCGTTAACCACTGAGCCACGACGGGAACTCATTCCACATTTCTCTAGTAGGGAAACGTTACTTTTATGAACAAAATTAAAATGAATACAGATACTTCATAACCAAAAAGAAGTGTTATCAAGAAAGTTGGGTTTTAGCACCAGAACTGCAGTGATTAACAAGTTCTGTGACTTTATCAAATCGCTTTTGTCTAAAACTCTGGGTTACAGACTAAGACCATCATTAAATTCATCACTCTTCTTTTTAGAATACGCATAAGAAAATGAAGACATTAAAATTTTAGCAATGTTTTAAGAGAAATATATCTGAATTTGTCATCTATGGACCTGAATTATCTCACATGGGGTGTTTTTAAAAAATGGAAAATGACAAGTCTCCTACTGGATCAAAGTATCTCTGGGAGGCCCAGGGATCCACACTCAACAGACTCCCCTCATCAGGGTTCAGATGAACATCAAATAAACCATGACAGAGAGGGGCCAAACTCCTACATTTTACACAGAATTCTTCCAAATATATTGTTTTGGAGAACTTTCCCTTTTTTTTTCTTTTACGCCCACAACTGTAGCATAGGTAAGTTCCCAGGCTAGGGATCCAATTAGAACTGCAGCTGTGGGCCTACACCACAGCTTGTGGCAACACCAGATCCTTAACCCACTGAACAAGGCCAGAGATTGAATCCTCATCCTCACAGAGACTATGTCAGGTTCTTAACCCACTGAGCCACGAGAAAAACTCCTCTTTTTATTTTTAATGGCCGCACCCTTGACACATGGAAGTTCCTGGGTCATGGACTGAATCCAAGCTGCAGCTATGACCCATGCATCGCAGCTGCAGCAACACCAGAGGCTTTAACCTACTGCACCAGGCTGGGGATCAAACCTACGCCTCTGCAGCGACCCAGGCCTCTGCAGTTAGATGCTCAACCCAAAGGAGCCACAGCAGTAACTCCTGGAGTTCTCTTTCGAATTGCCCTTCTCTCCTTGTATCTACTCTTAGATGCAAATAGCTTCCTGAATTTTATATAACTTTAAAGAGATAACAGTTTGATTCTTTGCGTATGTTTACTCAAAAATCAGGTCAATAAGCCTGCCATCTACTCTCCGCAGAGAAACAGGTTTAGACATAAATTTTCCTTTCCTTTTGATAGACAAACTGTAACATGTCTGGTCACAACAGATGGCCTGGTTTGATCTCCTTTTAGAACTTTTATACTTGAATATATTCTATAAAATTCTTACCTCAAGGTGAGTTATACATAATGTCAGTCATATCACTGCAACATTTTCTATCATAAAGCTCTTTAACCAATTATTTATCATCATCCTAACCTTGTTTCCACTTTTTTTTTTTTTTTTGCTTTTTAGGGCCACACCCAAGGCATATGAAAGTTCCCAGGGTAGGGGTTAAATCGGAGCTACAGCTGCTGGCCTACACCACAGCTCATGGCAATGCCAGATCCTTAACCCAATGAGCAAGGCCAAGGATGGAACCTGTGTCCTCATGGATCCCAGTCAGGTTCATTAACCACTGAGCCACAAAGGGAACTCCCCCACGTAAAATTCTTCAACCTAGAAACAAACATCTCTTGGGGTTCCCGTCATGGCTCAGCGGTTAATGAATCTGACTGGCATCCACGAGGATGCAGGTTCGATCCCTGCCCTTGCTCAGTGGGTTAAGGATCCAGAATTGCCGTGAGCTGTGGTGTAGGTCGCAGACGTGGCTGGGATCTGGCGTTGCTGTGGCTGTGGCGTAGGCCGGCAGCTGACCTCTAGCCTGGGAACCTCCATATGCCGCTGTTGCAGCCATAAAAGGACAAAAAGACAAGAAGAAAAAAAGAAACAAACAAACGTCTCTTAAGGCTGAAAAATAACCCATTCATAGGTCAAGGACTGAGGCATCTAATTTTTCCCCTGGCAGTATCCTCAAAAAGAACCACATTCACTCTTTCAGCAAGAAGAGTTGGGGGTGGTGACACAAAGAAACTATTAAACCCCCGTGGTCAATCTCCCCAGGCAACTCTTTTAAAAAGCTTTCATCATGTTTATACACATGGTGCAATATATATACATACAGCAGTATTTGGTTTTTAAAAAAACAGACCACAATACAAATGTCATTGAATAAACCAGAGTAAAACTAAGTGGCTTCATGTATTCATTTGGTTATGTAAGTATAACATCATACCTGTGCCTTCTACCACATTCCTCATTTTCCTACCAGCAAGAAAAGTCTAATTCATCCAACAACACCCAGTACTTGCCACCTCAACACAGACCTGTATTGGCAAGACCTGACAACCCTCTGAATAACTACAGAATTAGAAATAGGAATCCACAGAGATGTACAGTTCTGATATCCTGGACAGTAGTTTGGTAAGCAAATGTGCCAGACAACATACCCAACGACTACACACAGCTTATCCGAGATACAAATACAGCAGAAAATGGCCAAGGAAGACTGGAAGTGCATAAAAGCCTACCTGGCTAAATTTTCTGCCCCTGGAAATTAATGCTTAAGAAATAAGAGAAGCTATAGCCAGCCCTGGCTTCTCAGTCCCAGATTTGGGGTGGGGGTTATTTGATTTCTAATAAATCTGTTGAGAGACCACTGAAATAAAACTTTTTTCTCCCAGATCTTTACTATATACCATTCCCTTCCATCTCTCCCCAAGGCAGACTACCTTCTTTCAGATCAATAATCAGACCACATGGGGTACAGTGGAAAAAGCGCAGGATGGACAGGACTCAATTCACACGTTGGTTCCATCAGTACTAGATGTGTGACCTAGAGAGTCATCATTTCTCTGAGGCATTTTCAGTCTTTTCCTTTAAGCTTTTGTGTCATAAAAACAAAAAAAAAAGAGTTCAATTTTTCAGTCAACAGGGCAAAAAGGACAAGTAAGCAGAGATGTACATAAAGGCAAGTGTATCTGACGACATCAAGCTTGGGTGCTACAAATCCCTCAACAGATCACTAGAATTTTAAGGCCTGAGTGACTGTGGGGTTTTTTTTTTTCATCCTTAAAAAAAAAACATAAATGAGGAGTTCCCATTGTGGTGCAGCGAAAACAAATTCAACCAGTAACCATGAGGTTGCAGGTTTGATTCCTGGCCGCACTCAGTGGGTCAGGAATCCCGTGCTGCCATGAGCTGTGGTGTAGGTCACAGACGCAGCTCGGATCCCACGTTGCTGTGGCTGTGGTGTAGGTCGGCAGCTGTAGCTCAGATTCAACTCCTAGCCTGGGAATCTCCATATGCCATGGGTGCAGGCCTAAAAAGACAAAAGACAAAACAAACAAACAAACAAACAAAAAAACGATTCCATGATATGAACTAATATATTCTATTTATCCACTCTGCTATTGGTTGACTTTCATTTTGTTTTTCATTATTTTACTGTTTAGAAACATGTCACAATCAACTTCCTTCTTCATATGCCCTTGTTGTTTTGCATTAGGGGCTAAAATCCCACCAGTGCTAAAAGACAGAAAGTGTTTCCTCTACGATCAGGAACAAGGCACTGATGCTCACTTTAACTATTTCTATTCAACACAGCACTGGAAGTTCTAAACAGAGCAATGAGACAAGAAAAGGAAACAAATGGCATCCAAATTGGAAATAAGTATGTAACCATTTCTGTTCCCATGTCATATGCAGAAAATCCTAAAGATCCCATAAGAAAACTGTTAGAACAACAGAAAAATAACATGATACAAAGTCAACATGCAAAACACAGCTGCATCTCTATACACAATGAACAATTTTTAATTACAAAAATCATTCCATTTACATGACCAACAGAAAGGAACAAAATACTTAGGGGTTAACTTTAACCAAGGGGGTGAAATATTTGTATAATAAAATCAACAAAACATTGTGAAAGAAATTAAAGAAGACATAAATAAATGGAAACATATCCCATGTCCACTGATTAAAAGGCTTACTATATATAACCCAGACACCTACTGTCAATTAATCTTCAACAAAGGAGGCAAGAATATAAAATGGGAAAAAGACAGTCTCCTCAACAAGTGGTGCTGGGAAAACTGAACAGCCATATGGAAATCAATGAAACCAGAACACACCCTCACACCATTCACAAAAATAAACTCAAAACGGCGTAAAGACTTAAACATAAGACAAGATACCATAAAACTGCTACAAGAGAACATAGGAAAAATATTCTCTGACATCAACCTTACAAATGTTTCCTTAGGTCAGTATCCCAAAGCAACAGAAATAAAAACAAAGATAAACTAATAGGACCTCCTAATCAAACTGACAAGCTTTTGCACAGCAAAGGAAACCACACACACACACAAAAGGACAACCTATAAAAGGGAGAAAAAGGTGCAAACAATGCAACAAAGGCTTAATCTCCAAATTATACAAACAACTCATACCACTCAATAGCAAACAAACAAAAAAACCCAACTGAAAAGTGGGAGAAGACTTAAACAAACATTTCCCTGAAGAAGACATATGGATGGCCAATAGGCACATGAAAAAACGCTCAACATCACTAATTATTAGAGAAATGTAAATCAAAACTACTAAGAGGTACCACCTCCCACCTGTCAGAATGGCCATCATTAGTAACAAATGCCGGAGAGGGTGTGGAGAAAAGCGAACCCTCCTACACTAATGGTGGGAATGTAAATTGGTACAACCACTATGGAAAACAGTACAGAGGTACCTCAGAAAACTAAATATAGAACTACCACGTGACCCAGCAATCCCACTCCTGGGCACATATCCAGACAAAACTTTCACTGAAGAATATACATGCACCCCTATGTTCACTGCAGGACTATTCACAATAGCTAAGACATGGAAACAACCTAAATGTCCACCCACTGATGAATGGATTAAGAAGATATACATATATACAATGGAATACTACTCAGCCATAAAAAAGAATGCCATTTGCGGCAACATGGATGGAACTAGAGACTCTCATACTAAGTGTCAGAAGGAGAAAAGACAAATACCACATGATAGCACTTATACCTGCAATCTAATATGCCACACAAATGAACCCATCTACAGAAAAGAACAAATTCATGGACATGGAGAACAGACTTGTGGTTGCCAAGAGGGAGTGGGAATTTGAGGTTAATAGACGTAAACTACTGCATTTGAATGGATAAGCAAAAATATTCTGCTGTATAGCCCAGGGAACTATATCTGATTGCTTGTGATGGAACATGGTGGAGAATAATGTGGAAAAAAAAGAATGTATATACATACAACCGGGTCACTTTGCTGTACAGCAAAAATTGACAGAACACTGTAAATCAACTACAATTTAAAAAGAAAAGTCTCTACAAAGTGGAACCAGTCAGACAATTAGACAGCAACACCCAATGCTACCGCTTACATGTGGAAACTAAAGAGACACAATGAACTTCTTTGAAGAACAGACAATGACTCACAGATTTTGGAAAACCTTGGTTTTTCAAATAAGACAATCCGGGGGGGTGGGGGGATGCACTGTGGGTTTGGGACACAAAATCTATCGTATTGACTTATGATCTTTGTACACCTATAACTGAAATAAAATTCATTGTTAATATGAAAAAATAAAAAAATAAAATAAAAAGAAAAGTCTCAACATTGTTAAAATGTGAATACTATTAGATTCCATTATAATCCCTATCAACACCAGGAACTAGGTCTAATTACTTGTGACGACTCTATATATGTATGTGTAACCAGGTCACCATGCTGTACAGTTGAAAAATTGACAGAAAACTGTAAACTAGCTATAATGGAAAAATTAAAAAATAAATAAATAAATAAAACCTAAGTGTAAGACCTGAAATATAAAACTCTTAGAAGGAAAAATAAGGCAAAATCTTCATGACATTGGAATTGGTGATTTCTTGGATATGACATCAAAGCCACAGGCAGCAAAAGCAAAAACTAGACTTCATGAAAATTTTAAAACTTTGCACATCAAAAGACATCAACAGAGCAAAAGGGCAACTCGCCAAGTGGGAGAAAATATCTGTAAATCATATATCCAGTAAAGGATTAATATCCAGAATATACCGAGAATTCCTAAAATTCATCAACGAAAAAACTCTAACAATGCTATTAAAAGATGGGCAAACGAAGGGATTAATCTCCAAACTATACACATAGCTCATACACTCAATAACAAAAAAAAAAAAAAAAAATCAAAAAACTCAATCAAAAAATGTGCAGAAAATCAAAATACACATTTCTTCAGAGAAGACAGACAGACGGTCAAAAAGCACATGAAAGGATGCTCAACCTCACTAATTATGAGAAAAAGGCAAGTCAAAACTAGAACGAGGTATCATCTCACATGGGTCAGAAAGGCCATCATCAAAAAGTCTACTAATAGGAGTTCCCGTCGTGGCGCAGT
>PVHT021183649.1:2399601-2441972 GCA_004024745.2 Catagonus wagneri
GTGGGTTAACGATCCGGCGTTGCCGTGAGCTGTGGTGTAGGTTGCAGACGCGGCTCGGATCCTGCGTTGCTGTGGCTGCGGTGCAGGCCAGTGGCCACAGCTCCGATTAGACCCCTAGCCTGGGAACCTCCACATGCCGCGGGTGCGGCCATAAAAAACCCGTGGCCATAAAATGACAAAAAAAGGCAAAAAAAAAAAAGTCTACTAATAAATGCTGGAGGGGGTGTGGAGATAAGGGATCCTTCCTTCCTACATTATCAGTGGGAAAGTAAACTGTTGCAGGAGTTCCCGTTGTAGCTCAGCAGCTTAGGGACACGACGTTGTCTCTGTGAGGATGCGGGTTCAAACCCTGGTCTCACACAGTGGGTTAAGGATCCCACAGGCTGCAGCGTAGGTCGCAGATGCAGCTTGGATCTGGTATTCCAAGGGTGTGGTGTAGGCAGCAGCTGGAACTCGATTCAAACCCTTGGTTGGCCCAGGAACATCCGTAAGAAGCAGGTGTGGCTGTTTAAAAAAAAAAAACAAAACAAAAAACTAATGCAGCCACTATGGAAAAATTATGGAGGTCCCTCAAAAAACTAAAAACAGAACTACCATATGATCCAGCAATCCCACTCCTGGGCATAGATTTGGAGAAAAACCCTAATTTGAAAAAAATACATGCACCCAAATGTTCACAGCAGCACAATTCACAATAGCCAAGACATGGAAACGACCTAAATGTCCACTGACAGAGGAATGGATAATGAAGATGTTATTCTTTTACTCAGTCATAAAAAATAACAATGCCATTTGCAGCAACATGGATGGACAGAGATTATCATACTGAGTGAAGTCTGAAGACAGAGAAAGAAAAATACCCTATGATTATCACGTATATGCAAAATCTGATTTTAAAAAAGGGGGGGAGTGGAGGGAAGGGATAAATTAGGAGTACTTCCACTTCTGGGTCTATACTCCAAAGAATTAAAAGCAGGATCTCAAGGAGAGATTTGTGCACAGTAATTACAATATGGAAGCAAATCAAGTGTCCATCAATAGATGGCCTGATAAGCAAAATGTGGTCTATACATACAGTGAAATATTATTCAGTCTGGCGAGCCGATTATGGCACAGGCTACAATATGATGAATCTTGACATTATGCTAAATGGCATAAACCAGTCACAAAAAGATTCCATTTACATGAGGTACCTGGAGAAGTCAAAATCAGAGAGGGAAAGTAGAAAGGGGGGTGCCAAGGGCTAGAGGAGGCGGGATGAGGAGTTACCTATTTAACAGGCATAGTTTCAATTTTACAAGACAGAGTTCTATAGATGGATGGTGGTGATGACTGCACAACACCATGAATGGACTTCATATCAATGAGCCATAAACTTAAAAAGATAAACTTAAGTTAGGACATAAATTATTTGTGTGTATTTTACAATTTTAAAAACTGTAAAATATAAAACCACAATGAATTATCACTACCTCCCCCTACAACCCCCAAATCAAAGGAGTAACATTTCTGAGACAAAGAGTGTGGGTGCGTGGTTTTGATTTTTCAGACATCAAAAAGGCAGCATGCAATCCTATTAGCAGTATATAAGAGTAGCCTTTTCTCTTCCAATAAAAGATACTGCTTTCCTTGTAAATTCTGCCAGTCAGAAGGGTATCTTTTCAGATATTTGATGGCCATTTAAATCTGTTCTTCTGTGACTTATTTCTTCATATTCTTTGCCCACTGTTCCAGTGGGACTTAACTCTTTGTCATCTGTTCTGCCAATACTCTGTCCTCAAATTTCTGGTTTATCCACTGACTGAATGGTATCTTTTGTTAAACAAATTTTTTTAAAATCTTTTTTTGGTCTAATGTTTGTCTTTTACAGCTTAGAACAGGGGTCAGAAAACTATGGTCTGCCATTTGTTAATACAAAGTTTTACTCACTGAAACACAGTCTTGCAGTGTTTTTACATAACAAGGTTAAATAACTGCAACAGTGTCCGGTCCTTTACAGAAAAAAGCCACCAGCCCTTGCCATGGAATGTCAAGAAAATGGAGTGCCTGATATGTCACCTCCCCTCCATAAAAATTTAAGCTCCAAGAGGATTTCTGTATGTTTTATTCATTGATATACTGCAAAAAAAACAGTATCTGGCAAATGGTAACGCTAAATTTTCAGAATTAATGCAAAGTTCCCTTGCTTTCATATTCTTAATTGGAAATGTAGCCAACTATTAGCGATATTCGAATAGTATTGTTATAAATAGCAATGTACAATTTTATTAAATTTTATTGTGAAAAAAATCAATGAAAATCAATCCACTACAGTTTTATAGCTGAAAAGTATCCCAATAATAAGGACACACCAAACGGGAAAACATTTGGGGTTCATTTTGATGTTAAAAATCAATAAACTGTTTTAGAGGCTCTATATAACAGGCACCAAAACACAGCACTCAAGACAATTTACTGCTTATAAATCATTTTTCAGTGGGCAGGTCTGATCAAGGTGTTTAAGTATTTTCAACCTAAAGGATCTGTGAGAAGAGAGAACATTCTACCCCCTAAACTTTATGCTCAGCAATATATACAACGTCTACAGTAAATTCAAGACAGCAAGCTTATTACTGCTCATTTTAGAATCCAAACTGTGACACCATGTCATCTGGAGTACTTTTCTTTTTTTCCTTGTTATTTTGTTCCCAAGCATAACTTTACAGTGCATTGTAAGACTACCACGTGTTTTAACCAACTTGGTAAAAAAAAAACACCAAAACATATGTACAATCCTTTCAACTTGTGTTCATGTGAATGTTTTCTTAGTAAAATATTGAGGGGACATATTCCAGGATCAAAGAAAAAAAACCTTTTTGTTAACCCTCGTAACATTACAGTCCAATTTTTCTTACCCCCCACAAAATAAACACTGTCCTTTTAAACTATTAAATGACAGTACACAGCATCTTCCAGATTCATGGCCAACGAAGACTGGTTAATATTCATATATATCCTTGAGTCTAAGACAGTTTTCCTTCTATTTTTCTAGACTCTCTGGAAAACTTGCATAACCTCCAGTAACAGCAATGATACTCTCCTTGCATTTCAAAGTTTGACAAACTTTAAAATCTTTTTCTAATCCCTATATTATTTAGGTATTTCTGTTGGTAGGGAACAGCGTGACAACATGAAAAAGGACACCATGATAACTTAAATCTTTCTTAAAAAAGACTATGTCTGGTAAAAGCAGGAACCCTCTCTTACTAAATCTATCCATAATAATCTATCACTCAGAAAAAGGTGGGATTGGAAAGAAGGAAGAACAGAAAACTGACGAGGAACAACAAAGGGAAAGAAAGAATAAAAATCGATTTCCTGGTTCTCAAAGACTGGGATGCGGAAAGAAAGGTAAGTAAGGAAAGAAACCTCTCATGATTACATAGGTGCCCAGAAAGTGTACACATACAGGGTGACTGCAGCTCCAATAAGCTGGAATTTAAAATAAAAGACCGAAGCAGCCGCTCATAGATGAAAGGCGGCCCCTTAACATTTGCTCCCGGAGTCCAGCAACTCTCAGCAGTTGGCTGGAGACTAAGCTGGGCGATCCTGCCGTGCTCCAACAAAGGGACGAAACAAACTCAAGTCCCCAGGGCCCCCTCCCGACAACGCGTGAAACAACTTGATAAATGATTGCTCTGTCAGGGGACAGAGATGGAGTCTGGGAGCAGAGGGGATGTATCTAATTTAGACAGCCAAGGGGGAAGCAGAGAGGAAAGGGAGGCAGAGCAGCAGAGGAGGAGACCGTCTTATGACACAAACAATCTAGCAGAAAACCTAAAAACCAAACACTCAGACCCCACCAGGATCTCCAGGAACTGAAATCCTCAGAGCACAGCAAGAGACTGTCTGAGTCACTAGGACTCTGGGGGCAAAGTTTTCACCTTCTGTAACCCATTTTCCAGCCTGAAGGCCAAGCTTAAAAAAGCAGGGTTCTCAGGTTACTTCATTCATTTGGGGACAAACTGAAATATAAACTCCACCCCACCCCCAGCCTGTGCATAAAGGCTGCCAAATGGGAACCAGAACACAGAGCCCAAAGTTCCACTCCATCCAAGGAATACCGGTTACCCTAAAACAAAGAGGGGGTGTATCCACATCTGGGGCCCCTCTAGAGTGTGTGCACGGCTACTAAGACAACCTCCTCCTGACCAAGGGTTGACATCCGTCCCACAGGGTTTCCGTGTTTGGGGAAAACTCAGAGGTGACAAATGCAGTCAACACTGAGAAGCAGGAGTACAGGGCATCTCCAGTTGAGAAAAGGGTTGCCAGAATCAGCAGTGGTATAAATATAGCTATTTCAAAATCAGTTACCCAAAGAGTAATTAATTATTCAAAAGGGACATAGCCAAAGCATCTGATGAAAGACCAAACAAGTTTACTAAAATACAACTCAAGTGGGAACAAACAGTCTGCATGTAAAGAATTCTTAATTGACTCAAGTCTTTTTCAAGCCACTCAAATTTTTTGCGATGAACTAGAAACAGACCATGTGAAATATTGTATATTGTACTACTGTAGATAAAGTTTATCTACTTCAGTTTTGACTGTAATTAAACACAATTAGAAGTAACAGTAAACTGTATTCCAAGAAAGTGAAGTGAGAGGACCTGTCTTTGCATATGCCCAGTAAGTATCCTTGGAGGATTACAGATAACTCATATTCGATGGCCCCAGATCTAATTTACTGCCATGGATTTCAGGACATCTGACATACTAATTAACGATCAGAGAGGCACTGTATAATCTAAAGGGACAGGGTACCTTGAGAAAAAAACCATTTAAGTGGGTTCAGTTGGAGGGCCTTCCCCTAACAGTTTCATTTTTCTTGGGGTTTTGTAAAAGGCAATCCAAAGAGTCTATTCTAAGATAAATGAATTTACAGCCCCATCCAGAGTTTTCACTGGATTAAACAAAAACGGGTGTCTCACTTGCTAATTCCCATAATTCTCTTTTTAGGCTACGTATAGCTCAAAAGGGGTCCCAGGCTTCCTAAATTTAGAGATGAGAGAGAAGAGGCAGTGCATCTTGACTCTCACTTTGAGACAAATTCTAGCCAACAATTCACCAGTACAACCTTGTCTCCAAGGCTGGCCGGCTTTACAATATCACTGCCAAGGTCTGGGTCTCATAAACAAGTGAGTTCCTGCTTGTGGGCTGTCCACCTTCATCACAGAATTAGAAAAGGTTTATGGGTTAGCTAGTCAAGAGTTTTATCTGATACATAAGAGATTACAAGCTGGTAGCATGCAGAAATATACATTCTGATCTATAGTTTTGTTTTTATTGTTTTTAATAGGTTGTATAACTTTAAAAAAAAAACTGGCAGAGTTTGCGAAAAAATCTGGATCTCTCACTTCTCTAGAAAAACCAAAAGATCTGCTTCATGACATCAGCCGCAGCTACTGGGTGGGCTGGCCCCCTTCATTAAGAAGGGACACTCACCCTCCAGTTCAGCAACTGCACCTCACCCCCCTCATTCCATCACCTGCCTGGCCCTGTAGGTATCTGAGTTTTAACATCCAGCTTTACAACTTTCATGAGTGGTGACCTAGCCTGTACGTGGACTGTGACCAATGGACAGTGCCCAGCATGTGTTCCTTTCCAAGGTAAACAGCCACAGCCCTTTCCCATCAGTCCTAGATAATGCTAGTCTCTCCTCCTCAGGTCAACCCACACCCTAAAGAACCAATTTTCACCCCCTCTGGGAAATTTTCACCTTCTTTAGAATGCATTCCATAGTGTTTGCATATTAACAATAACAAGGAAATGACGAAGAGAATGTCAGTCCAGTGCTTAACACTTAAATTTAATTTCTTTGACCAAATCAAGATGTGATCTGAGTTGATACATGTTATTGCTCAGGTTTTAAATACTTTCAATCAGTTCCCCACGTAAACTTTCCCCAATCTGGGTATTATGCTAACAACATTCCTATAAAATCTATCAGCTGCTTTTAAAACAAATGGCATTTAAAAGTGTTTCTGAAGACTTCTTACGTTACACGAATACTAGGCCTTTACATAAATACTGACTTTAACCAGTAAGTGACAGCGCTCATATCAGCTCAAAGAACTAACCCTTCAGTTGGCCAATGATATATAAGCTTCCCACCCCAAAGTCAGAGCAGCACTCTGGCGATCAGCAGTACCAGGAAAAACAACATGCAGAATGCACCACGTTTACAGACATCACTAAAGCATCTGATGGTCATCCAGCCCAATGTGGAAAATTCTCTGAAAGCTATAATAAAAAAGCCAGATAAAAGCCAGTGTTAGTGAGGATATGGAGAGAATGGGACCCTTGTATACTGTTGGTCGGAATGTTAAATGGTGCAGCCGTTCTGGAAAAGCCTTGCAGTTCAACAGAAATGAACACCTGTACTCACACAAAAACTTATATAGCATTACTCGTAACAGCCCAAGATGAAAACCCAAATGTCCATCAACTGATGAGCTCATTAACAAAATGTGGTATAACCATAAAAGAGAACATTCAGTGGCAATGACGAAACAAAGTACAAATTCCTGTACAACATGGATGAACCTTAAAAACATTAGGCCAGGAGTTCCCGTCGTGGCGCAGTGGTTAACAAATCTGACTAGGAACCATGAGGTTGCGGGTTTGATCCCTGGCCTTGCTCAGTGGGTTAAGAATCCAGCGTAGCCATGAGCTGTGGTGCAGGTCGCAGATGCGGCTCGGATCCTGCGTTGCTGTGGTTGTGGCGTAGGCCAGTGGCTACAGCTCCGATTAGAACCCTAGCCTGGGAACCTCCACATGCAACAGGTGCGGCTCTAAAATGACAAAACGCAAAACAAAACAAAACAAAACAGGAGTTCCCATCGTGGCTCAGTGGTTAACGAATCCAACTAAGAACCATGCGGTTGCGGGTTCGATCCCTGGTCTTGCTCAGTGGGTTAAGGATCCGGCGTTGCCGTGAGCTGTGGTGTAGGTTGCAGACGCGGCTCGGATCCCGCGTTGCTGTGGCTGTGGCGAAGGCCGGCAGCTACAGCTCCTGTTAGACCCCTAGCCTGGGAACCTCCATATGCCACAGGTGCGGCTCTAGATAAAAAAGGCAAAAAGACAAAAAAAAAAAAAAAAAACCATTATGCTAAGTAAAAGAAGCCAGTCCAAAAGGCCGTTTTTTATATTATTTATCAAAAATATCCAGAACTGGAAAATTCAGAGTTGGGAGGCAGTGGTTTCCAGGTGACAGAGTGGAAGAGTAGAAGGTGACTGAAAAAAGGTTTGGGGTTTCTTTAAGGGGTGATGAAAAATGTTCTAAAAGTGACTGTGGTGATGTTGCACAGCTCTGTGAATGCACTAAAACCACTGAACTGCATACTTTAAATGGGTGAATTATGTGGTTTGTGAGTATCTCAATGAACTGTTACCGGAAAGGAAAAAAAGCTTTGAAGAAAATACCAGGAAATGTAGTCTGGGCTTTTTGGTTGTGGTTGTGGTTATGGTTTTCATTTTTAAGTGATGCTCCAATGATACCAGTCAAGATGGAAATACGGGTTTGTTTGTTTTTTTAATAAAGTAACTGCATTCAGGTGGAACAGTAGTGTGAAAGCAAAGTACTGGTGGTAGTTATTCAAAGTCTACATATAAGCCATTTTATGCGGTGGCTCAGGACAGAATGGATGAACAATTTTGAGCAAAAGCTGGGGGTCTCAGAAGATACTCTAGAGCACTAGTTCCCTGAAAATAGGAAGCACGCCTGTAAAATAACCTCAGCGTCAGACACTGTGCTTGACACTATAAGTATACATAGCTGTACTCCTTCCAACAACCTTGCAAGGTAGGTAGCAGCGTCTTCATCTGAACCAGTCAAACCAGAAGTCCTCAAGACCAGAAGAGAAAGTTCAACTCTGGAATCAAAGCTTCAGTTCCTGATCTGCGAAAGCAGCAGCAATGCTCCCTACACCAAGAGGAGCTGTAAAAACTCTATGAAATAAGGTGTATCAAGAGCCTGGCATGGGGGGTAAGGGAGTGGGCTGGGGGTTTGGGATGGAAATGCTATAAAACTGGGTTGTGATGATTATTGTACAAAAAAGAGCCTGGTATTAGGAGTTCCCATCATGGCTCAGCAGTAACACCTGAGCCAGAACAGTATCCACGAAGACGTGAGCCCAATCCTTGGCCTCAGTCAGTCAGTTGAGGATCCAGCATTACCACGAGCTGTGGTGTAGGTCACAGACATGGCTTGGATCTGGTGTTGATGTGGCTAGGGTGTTGGCCAGCAGCTGCAACTCTAATCTGCCCCCTAGCCTGGGAACTTGCACATGCTGCAAGTGCAGCCTTAAAAGGCAAAAAAAAAAAAAAAAAAAAAGAGCCTGGCATTAAGTCACTCACATTTCTGTTTCTCTTACCCTACCTTCAGCAAAAATAGATGTGCCTTTAAAATGTGTATAAATGATCAGGGTTATGATCAATATTCAAAGATGATCAATACTCTCCAAGTAACAAGACAGGAAACACAGCATTCATAGAGGTTACTGTATTGGTCAAGCAAACTTACATTTAATCTGGCATATATTTAAGGATGTGCACTACCATAATTATGTAAACAATAATTAAATGTAAATAGTGTCAGTGATTGTCTATAACTATTACAAAGGCCGAATAACTGTTTTCAGGTCATCTTTTGAAAACCAGCAGAGACACCGTAGCCACAACCCACAGGGACAACAAAGCTTGCTCTCGTCCTCCTTGCTAGATGTTGAAACAACAAGTCAGAAAGCACAAAGTATGACTCAAGCTTAGGGTGGAACACCTCCTTCCCCAGTGTTAAAATCTGCTCGGATGGCCCAGGCTAGAGAAAGCTGGCTGGAGAGGAAAGGAAATCACAGCCTGAGAGACAGGAGCACAGGGTGTGTGCTCGGGGCCAAGCAAGGAGAGGACTAGAGATACTGGATGTGATGAACCGATAGAACATCTTTGAGAATTACGGGCAAAATGGGAGTGAGAGATGGAATGGTGGCCAAAGGACATGTGCGAAGAAGTCACAGATACTGCAGAGACGTAGGACCGCACCTGCAGCATCCATGTTCAGAAATTCATGTTCACGTTCACCACTTAGCTAAACAATATTAGCACACGTTATCTGCACTTATCATACAGCAACCTACTGGGAAGTCTGACCAGTTTAACAAGCCTGACCTATGAAAGATATAATGCAGATAAAACGGGGAGAAGCATAGCAGTGCCCCAGTAGTTAGCTGTCTGACACGAAGTGAAGAACCAGAACAACCTTTTAAAAAGCTAGCAGAAGAGCCCTCACCCCACCCCTAAACCCAAGTGTGGAGTTTTAAAGTTGGAGCAGAGGCATCCATTGCCGGGGAATGAAATGAACTCCATGCTGCAGGGCAGGACGCAATTATCAGGACAAGGTAAAAGCACGTCTCAGGCACTGTTAGGCTGGCAAGGATATAGAAGGATACAGGTTGTCTGAGTCCACTTACTTTCTAAGAGAGTGACAGGGCTCAGCCCAGTGACTGGGGCCTGGTGTGTGTGTGTCCTGCAAGGTGCAGGGATGACTTGAAGTGGCATGAGGAATTTTCTAGGGGAACGAGATGATCTGGATTTTGTTTGGGGTAGTGGTTACATGGGTGTATATGGTTTCTGAAAGTCAACCATATACTTAAGTTGATTTAAAGGGAAAAAAAAAAGCTGGGAAGTTAAATACATTTTATCAAGATTTCTCAAAATGAGGAAAGTTTAAGCCACAAATTGGCAAACAGTGGTAAACTCTGCAATACACAGAAATCTTGGCCACCCAGAAGCTCTGCTTCCAGGGGAATTCCAGAAGCCACAATTAAAAAAAGAAAGAAAAAAAAAGAAGAAATTCTAAATTCACTATCAGTAATTATTTTGAAGCACTAATAAATATAAAAATCACTAGTCCTTTCTTTGTGCCTCTAACTTACCTTTTACCTTTAGCTGCCTAGGTTCAAGTATTTGGGAGCGGGGAGGGGGGGAGGGGCACGACACACGCACGTGCAGCATGTTTAAGTGCCCAGCCCAGTGCAGGGATCGAACCTGCACCACAGCAGCAACCAAAACTGTTATAATGACAATACCAGATCTTTAACTCACTGCACCACAAGGGAAGCATTTTACATGAAATTCATCCTTCTTTAAGGAGGCCTTGAAATCTTGTATTTCAGTCAACAGGGCACTTCAACTCCATTAGCACTAACTGCTAGCTTCATAATTTCACCATTTCAACCTCTCCAACGCAGAATGGGAAAGGTCTGGAAACATTAAAAACAATCCTAAAGAGTTTCTTCCTTCCCAGAAATTATCAATACACTGGGAAACTGAGGCCTTGGGAAGCAGTGATGAAGCCCAAATCTCCAGTGAACAAAAAGTTAAATGGAATGAGAAAGTTTGTTCTCAATGGATGCTATGGATGGACAGATGGATGACTGATAGATAAAAAGTTTCAAAGTATCTGCAGAATAAAGCAAGTACATCCATAAAATGAAATTGCTAAAATCAACATTTTCAAACTCCACATTCTGACTCACTTGCAAACACAAACCATAATCTGAGGGAGCTATGCTACCAGCAATCTTTACTCCCAACCACAAGGTAAGTCTATAGCAAAAGGCAGAATAACTGCTAATCCCTTAAGGCCCAGACTGTTGGAGGCTATTCTACACGACTTTAATCATTTTACCCTATGTATGGTGTGCATTTCAACCATAAAAGCCATTTTATTTTCTTTTTTGTCTTTTTAGGGCCGCACCTGTAGTATATGGATGTTCCCAGGCTAGGGGTCGAATTGGAGCTGAAGCTGTTGGCCTACACCACAGCCACAGCAACACCAGATCCAGGCCACATCTGCAGCCTATACCACTGCTCGTGGCAATGCCAGATCCTCTAAACCACTGAGGCCTGGGATCAAACCCGCATCCTCATGGATACTAGTTGGGTTCTTAACCTGCTGAATGAATCACAATGGGAACTCCGTCATGGTAATTTCAATGAACTATGACAGTATAAACAGGTACAATTTTACTGAAAACATAGCTGATTAAATAGTTGTATATTAAGAAATACCCACAAGTTTAGAGATATGACTTCAGTGCTGCAGAAACAGATCTGTAGGACTCTATTACTAGGATTACTTTAGGAGTTGTGCTGCATGCTAAAGGGCTTGTAGACATGGGGAAAACAATCTAACAAACTTGAAGTAAAGCCCAAGTTTCTTCTCCTATTTAAAGTAAACTTTAACCTTATGTAAAAATATTAACAAGAGGCAATGTGTAGCTAACCTACACTGAAATCCTGAATGCACACATTTCTGTTTCTACCTCATGCAAGTCACTTTATTGGTGCTATTTTCTGGGGGTATCACTAAGGTTACCCCATCCCACTACTGCTACACCTCTGCTGCTAGCTTGAGGCCACCATATATTATATATGAAATAAAACATTAAAAAAGACTTGGAGACAACCACAACTGAATATGTTACCTGACTTCCAAATTGCATTACACAGAATGGCAAAAATATCAAGAACAGTAAAATATACTCTCCCATTCAGCTAAGATGTACCACAATTTGTTACTATCACAAGCAAGCCCAACAGGTCTAATAAATGCCATCTACCTATTCACAACAAAATATATAATAAAAATCTGTTTGCCTAGTGGTTAGCACACAGATGCTATATATAGCATCAGGATTCTCTTTAATACAAAATGCAGGATTTTCAGATTTTTACTACACTTGGATATATTCTGGATATATATTTTATTACAGATCACATTGTTTCCAAGAGTTCAGATGCATTTGGCCATTCAATTATGTCAACTGCAGCCCCAAACATTTCACATATATACTAAAAGATAACACTGTTGCACACTAGGACATGTGGGAGAGAAGATGAGACAATCTGACTCTTATTATAAGGTACAAACTTTTCACTTCCCTTTTCTCTTGTTCACAGCAAAAGGAGTGACTTCAGATACTAGATGGAACTTTAGTTTTATACCTTATCTCCTTTTGCAAGGAATTATTTCTACAGGTGAATTAAAATTTTATATTGAGTGCCTTAAGTTTTCCAAAGAGATGAACAAACTGGAGAAACCTAGGGGTTTAGTGAGATTGGGCACTATGAAATACTACTCAGGAATCATGCAGAAAATGTCATTTACCTATGGGTATTTCTCTAGAGGAACAAAAAATATGAAGGAAACTACAGGCCATGTCATATTGCCTGTGCTCTAATGATTTATATCTAAAATGCCAGTCACATCCCATTTACATCTGAGTTAATTACTCTGTTAAATGATAGAATTCCAAGGTCCCACAACAGAGATGGTCCTGTGACAGCAAACAATCCACTTCCTGCTGCTTAGACCCCCCAGATCTAAAGTGTCAGTGCTGAAGAAGTAAGCAAACAATGGTCCGTGAGTCTGATCACATGGGGCAGTCACAGCCAAGACATTAAGAACGTGCTTAGAGGGAGTTTCCCGGTGGTCTAGTGGTTAGGACTCGGCACTTTCACCACTGCAGCCAGGGTTTAATCCCCAGGCTAGGAACTGAGATCCTAGGAAATGAAGATCCTGGCTGCGGCATTCCACAGCCAAAAAAAAAAGCATATGCTGAGGGGCTTAGGAACAATCAAAAGCAAAGTATAAACAAAAATAGACACTATGGCCTCCAAGAGTAACTTGAGATATTGAAGGGTAAGTGTCTGCAAAACAGAAACTTTCAAGTCATACTGTTTGCTGCCATGAGCACACAACTCAGCCCTATTCTTCTGCACACTCCAGCCTCCAAAGTCAGAATTAGAAATGTGCTTTCTTTGTTCTCCCCACAGAACAATTTTCGATTCTGACCCCATTATAGGAGGTGCACAATCATCACAGATATCCCTCATCCAAAATCAACCTTACCACTAACTGAAGGCTCTGCAAAAGCTGTCTTTCCAACAAGGTCAAAGAAAGGTCTGTGCGCCCCATGGGAGGCGGTGGGGCTGAGGCAAGACTCTCCACCTCAGAGCAATTTTAAAGAGGGTGTCAGGCATTTCTGGAAAAAAACTGTAACAATGGCTAATCAAAAGACTGCAGCCTATCGGCAAGAAGAGAACATCCTTCTCAAGGGACAGAGTGTACATGCACAAATGAACAGACTGCTGTGCCCACAAGGCTGAGAAAGGAGGCCTCGAGGGACGGCTTTCACCAAGGAAACCCCCACCAACGCACAGAGACACAACACCCGACTCAAGTCACGTGTCAGACTCTCAAATTACTTCAAAGAGCTTTGAGCGACTTCCAGACATAATTTTCCCACCCTGAGACGTCCTCGTTTGCCTTTAGCAGAGCCTCCAGCTGACCCCAGTGCAGTATCTTCCACCAATTACCTTTGTTGAAGGTGAGAGGGATTAGATATAGTCCTCATTTCCTTCCTCTAACCTGAAAATTAGCAAATACTACAGAATTTCTGTACTGAGAGCCAAAAGCTTCTTCAGCCCTAAGACTGGGAGCTAAGCCAAAACCAAGGCCTAGCAGCGTGTGTGTGTGTGTGTGTGTGTGCGCGTGCACACACACACACGCGCACACACACACACCAAAAGGAGCGACAGGGTATGGGGGGTAGCGCAAGGAATTAAAATGGAAAGAAAAGCCAGTAACAGAAAATGAAGTGTAGTGATGAGAAAATAACGTAGTGACTTTATTAACTGGACTTAACCACATTA
Organism: Catagonus wagneri; assembly: GCA_004024745.2. Taxonomy (NCBI): domain Eukaryota; kingdom Metazoa; phylum Chordata; class Mammalia; order Artiodactyla; family Tayassuidae; genus Catagonus; species Catagonus wagneri. Next base: position 2,413,357 of record PVHT021183649.1, read on the forward strand.
TTAGGACTCAATATGATAGTTCCCACTGTCTTATGTTAGGGAATCATCCCAAATAAACAGAAATTACCCTTCCCCAATCTTGCTAACTACAATAAATAAAAACAACAGAACCACAACCACCGCTATGGATCATCATTTATTTGGACATGCAGAAGAAGTGAGGCAAGTTACTAGAATATCAGCCATGACAATCAAAAATATCACTTAAAAAAAGTGTCACATCAACTTGAGCACAGAAATTCTACCATAAAATTTTGTCCTGAGTCCTATACATACATATACAAAGATGCCATCGTAGCACTGTCAGTTATGTTAAGAAAACCAGACATCTAACCACAGGGGAAGTGGTTAAATAAATGATGGCATGGCCACATGTGATTATAACAACAGTACATACAGATCTACATAATAACATAAAAATGTTCATATTTATGAGTTTGGAAGAAATAAAACCGTATTATGCATATTATAATGACACTGCACATTTTTTGCTTTTTAGGCCACACCCTAGGCATATGGAGGTTCCCAGGCTAGGGGTCTAATCAGAGCTACCACTTCCGGCCTACACCACAGCCACAGCAACACAGGATCCGACCCGCATCTGTGACCTACACCACAGCTCACAGCAACACCAGATCCTTAATCCACTGAGCGAGGTCAGTGATTGAACCCGCAACCTCTCATGGTTCCTAGTCAGATTTGTTTCCGCTGTGTCACGACAGGAACTCCAACACCACACATTTTTAAAGTATATGTCTGCATATACATAAACAGACCTACACAGGCTCAAAATAACTAATGATGATCATTTCATTTTCTTTTTTGCTTATTTCAATTTTCTAAAGTTTTTACAATCAACTTTTTTGTGGGGAAAGTACTGTTTTCTTATTTTGACATTTACTTAAGTTTTCTTGAGAAAAAAATTAAAACCAAAGTACCAATGTCCTGGATTTTACTAGATAAATGGACTGGAACCACCTAGTCCAAGTCTTCAGTTTGTGTATCCTGTCTCTACATCGAACAATCTATCTAGTGTGACAATTACTTTCAGCAAAACCCAGCCTTTACATCCTATGTCCATTACATCACATTCTTGTACTCAGGGGAGACCCAGATGGTCTTTCACACTGGATCAGACAGCAGGAACTGATGGACTCGCTCCAAAGTGCTGAGCCACCATCTGCAGCCTTCTGTTAATCTTCCCTGTCTCATCTGTCCCATCCCCAGTCCTTTTTATATACCCACTGTACAAGTGAACAAGATGTGCCCTCCAGGTGTCTCTTCCCATAAGGCAGGTAGAAATATAATATTAAATTAATTCTCAAAGCAATGCCTTCACATTATTCTCTTAGTCCAAAAACATTACCGTGCGTGGTGATAAAAGCTACAGAAGGTACTGAAAGAGTACACGGTCCCTGATTATGAAGAACCGAAGAGTCCAACTAACAAAACAGAACCCATGAACACAAAACAATGAGGAAATGATTCAGTATTACCGCTAGACTTGGCTCTCTTCTTTCCAATCCCAATCATGCCTACTGCCTTAACTGTTTGACACTGGGACTTACTTTTAAGTCCTCATCTGTATAGTTAAACCTAGATTATCCCCTAAAATCCTTTCCAGCTCTTCCACAGTTCTAGAAACAACCAACCAGGGAAAGGAAAAATAAATGTGGGCTTCTAGAATGTGTTAACAAATTACCTATGAGAAGACAACTGAGAATAAAAACCAAGTCAATCTGACAGGGGAAACAATCTCCCATCTAATACACAAGCAGAGGGATCTGAGAGCAAATGAAAGAAAAGTATATTTTTCTTCATTAAAGAAACCCTGCAAGAGGGTTATTATGGCAACAAATCTGTAGGCAGTAAAGGAGAGTGGTGACAGAAAAATAAAAATGTTTGACAAAACACTTACTTTGTGTCTACCCATTCTGTGTGAAGTAATTCTTTATTAGGCACAGTTAAGAACACAAATACGTATTAAACACAGTCCCTGGTTTGAAGAAGTTTATTTCATTCGTTCACTCAATAGTTACTGAACACCTACTATATACACAGATATAGGACATGTTCCACGTACTAAGGGTTCAAGAATAAATTAGACAGGAAACCCGCAGTCTTGCAGGGTAAAGACACAATATTCATTTTAAATTTCTAAGACAAGCCACAGATTAGATAGGATGATCAGTGAACGGCTTCATGAAGTGACATCTGAGCTGAGATTTGAAAACTAGTAACAAGGTATGTTCCCCTCTGCCTTCCAGATAGAGGGAACAGCTGGTGTGAAGGCCTTGAGGAGCTTGAAGCCTTTACGAGGGGAAAAAAAAAAGGCTCATGTGGCCACCGTGAAAGTGGGGGAGAGCATGGTACAGGCCAGGCTGTGAAAGCAGCAAAGATTCTGTGGGGACCCTACTACACAATGGTAAGGAATTCAGGACTTATTGTATATGCAAGCAGCAGGCATGACAACACAGGAATATACTTGTACTTGTTTGGGGTTTTAATTACAAAGTAATACAAGTTAGGTGCTAAATTAGGTAACCCCAAATACATTTATGTTTAGTAGTGGGATTTACCTCCTTAATCACGTTTTTTCTTTTTTTTTTTTGGTCTTTTTAGGGCTGCACCCGCAGCATATGGAAGCTCCCAGGCTAGGGGTCCAATCAGAGCTGTAGCTGCCGGCCTACGACACAGTCACAGCTAGTCACAAGCTTAGCTCAGCTAAATGATTTGCCCCAATCACTGACAGTAGAAAAGAACGAGGGACCCAGATGCCACGTCTGCTCTCTTGACTTCTGTCCAGTCTTCTTTCCAAAACACCACAAAAGAGTCAACATGAAAACAATGTGGAATCCACAGAGGCAGAAGAAGACAAGCTGCCAAAGCCAGGGAGGGGTGGAGAGTGCTGTCGGAAGTGTTAGGAAAACATCTCGAACTACAGAGATGGCAGTTGCACAACACGCTGAAATTTGCTGAATGACCTGCAGTGGACACTTTAAAATGGTGAATAGTTAACTTTGTGTTATGTGAATTTTACCTTGATTTTTTAATATGAAGTTGAAAAGAGTAAGAAATAACAGCTGACGATGACGTGAAATAGAGTTTTGGAGATTCGTGTTTTAATAAAAACTCAAGATAAACTGAATGCAGACCAGGGTTTCTTAAGCCCAGCAAAACTGACATTTTGAGCCAGAGGACTGCTTTGTTCTGGGGACTGCAGGATATCTAGCCTCTACCCACTGGACATTAGGAGCCCCCATCCCAAGTTGTGGCGACCAAAAATGTCTCCAGACGCTGCTGAAGACAGCTAGGGGCATGCCACCCCTGCTGAGAACCGCAAGTACTGACTTTTTTGCATATTCATTTCCTCAACCACCAGATGCTCATCATCTTATCCAAGGTCTCTTTCAATCCTGAAATTCGAGTCCATAGTTAATTCACCACCTGTGATTTATAATCCAGTGCAGCCTTCTCTTTCATCACCCTTACTCTGTCTCTCACAAGACTGTTGCATCGATATGACTAAATAACCAAGGAAATGCTTGTACAGAGAAGTCTCCTCAAAGACAGAACAATGGCCATCCAAAAGAAGTGTTGAAACAGAAGCTTCTGCATTAAGACTTCAGAAACAGGGAATTCCTGTCGTGGCTCAGTGGTTAACGAATCCGATTGGGAACCATGAGGTTGAGGATTCAATCCCTGGCCTTGCTCAGTGGGTTAAGGATCTGGCATTGCCGTGAGCTGTGGTGTAGGTTGCAGACTTGGCTCGGATCCCGCGTTGCTATAGTTGTGGTGTCAGCCGGCTGCTACAGCTCGGACTAGACCCCTAGCCTGGGAACCTCCATATGCCGTGGGTGCGGCCCTAGAATAGGCAAAAAAACAAACAAAAAAAAACCCCAAAAAACAGAAAGTTAACAGAGGAATATTCAAGTTTTCAGAGGACTATAGTTTCCGAATCTGTATTATTTTTCTGTGTTTTTGTTTTGTTTTGCCAAGCCTGTAGCCTGTAGAAGCTCCTGGGCCAGGGGCTGAACCTGTACCACAGCTGTAACCAGAGCCACAACAGTGACAATGCCAGATCCTTAAACTAATCAGCCACCAGAGAACTATTTTTTGTTTTATTTGTATTTAATATGCCTCGAATAACGTTCTTCTCTTGAAAGTGACTGGAACATCTTTATCTCAACAGTTTTCAAAAGATTTTAGGCTCCTTTATTTTCATTCAAGACTACTCCAAGCATACTGGACAGTAAAGGGTTAATTTAATTAGTTCTATGTATACTCAAAGACTTACAAACAACTTCACTTCATGACTAAGTAGCCAATCAGGTAACCTCTGGCTGGTTAGTGTGCTAATGAAATGAGGTCTTCCAGTTCAGAGCTGCCATCCCAATCAGGAGATTGCTCCTCAGCTAGGAGAGATGACAGGACTTCCAAGGGCCCACACTATGAATCTGGGAAAAAAGAAGCCGATCCACTTCATATTTCACCATTCTGTATGCAAAAGTTCCTGAACTGACATTTATAGAACACTCCAGCCAACAAAAGCTGAACATACATTCTTTTCATGTACACACAGAACAGTTAGCCAGAGAGACTACACTGCAGGCCACAAAACAAGTCTCAATAAATTTTAAAGGATGCAAGTCATATAAAGCATCCTGTCTACAGCAGAAATTGACAGAACATTGTAAATAAACTATAATAGATTTTAATTTTTTTAATAAAAAAATAAAATTGCAGGATTCAAAATGGAAAAAAAAAAAGGTATCTTGGAATTCCTGTAGTGGCTCAGCGGTAATGAATCTGACTAGTATCCATGAGGACATGGGTTCAATCCCTGGCCTTGCTCAGTGCATTAAGGATCTGGAGTTGCCTTGAGCTGTCACAGATGCGGCTCAGATCCCAGAGCATTGCTTGGCTATGGTGTAGGCTGGCAGCTGCAGCTCGGACTGACCCCTAGCCTGGTAACTTCCATATGCTGCTCATACAGTCCTAAAAAAAAAAAAAAAGTATCCTGACTACAATGGATTTAAGTTAGAAATCAGTAACAGAAAGCTATCTGAAAATTTTCCAAGTATCTGAAACTAACAGATTCCTAAATAACATAAGTTCAGGAAGAAATCAAATGGAAAAGGGTGAAAGCCTGAACACTGTTCCCTCAGATGAAGAACAAGACAAGGATGTATGCTCTGGCTGGTTCTATCTGATGTCTGATGGGAAGCTCTAGACAAAGCAGTAAGGCGACAAAAATAAGAGGCACCCAGATCAGAAAGCAACAAACAAAATTGTCTTATTTGTGGATAACGTCATCTATATTGAAAATCTAATGAAATCTACAAAAAGATGCTAAATGAAGTGAGTTTAGGAAAGTTATAAGATCAATATATAAAACTAAATGGCACTTCTGTAAACTTGCAAAGAACAACTGGAATTTTTTTTAAAGTACAATAGCATTTTTTAAAAAAGGATAAAATCCTTTAGGATAAATCTAACAAAAGTTAGGATCTAAACTGAAAATTTTTAAAATTTCCCTGTGAAAAATTAAAGAAAACCTAAACAGAGAGATAAGACTAAATACTTAAAAGGTCAATTTTCCACAAAATGATCTATATATTCAACACAATCCCAATCAAAATCTCAGCATAATTCCACAATAGGAGTTCCCGTCACGGTGCAGTGGTTAACGAATCCAACCAGGAACCATGAGATCACAGGTTCGAACCCTGGCCTTGCTCAGTGGGTTAAGGATCCGGCGTTGCCGTGAGCTGTGGTGTAGGTCGCAGACGCAGTTCGGATCTGGTGTTGCTGTGGCTGTGGCATAGGCTGGCAGCTACAGCTCCAATTTGACCCCTAGCCTGGGAACCTCCATATGCTGCGGGTGTGGCCCTAAAAAGCAAAAAATAATAATAATAAATCCACAGTAAACAATCTAGAAGTGAGCCCACACATATACAGGTAAGTGATTGCTGACAAAAGGTCAAAGGCAATCCAATGAATAAGGGATGGCCTTTTCAGCAAACAGTGCTAGAACATATGCAAAACAACAACAAATCTGACATCATAAGGGAAAACCAAATCAAAATAGATCATAGACCTAAACATAAAATCTAAAACTTCAATAAAACTTCTAAAAGAAAACATAAGAGAAAACCTTTGTGATCCTGGGCAAGGAAAAAAATCTCTTAGATATGATGATAACAAAGTATAACCATAAAAGAAAAAGTTGATAAATCTGAATTCACCAAAATTTAAACTTCTCAAAAAGTATATGTAAAATAGTATTTCTGATGAAAGACTTGTATCCAGAATATATTTAACAAACTACTTTTTTAAATAAACAAAAGATCCTAATAGAAATTTTATCAAAGATACGTGAACCGCTAATATATACATGAAAAAGTGCTGACCCTCATTAGCATTAGGGAGATACAAATCTAAACCACAAAGAGGTACCACTTCACACCTCCTAAAAATCATAATCACAGACAGTAAGTAATAAGTACTAATGACCATATAGAGAAACTGGAACTGGTGCAGCCACTTTGGTAAGCAAGTATAATGGTTTATTGAAAAGTAAAATACAACTCTACCCAAGAAAAAAGAAAATATATGTCCACACCAACACCCGTGAGCGAATACACAAAGCTATTTATCCTAAGAGCCAGATAGTGGAAACAATCCAAATGTCCACGATATCATGAGAGGATAAACAAAAAGAAGAGTATATTCATAAAATGGCATACTATTCAAAGTACTCAAAAAAGAAAAAAAAATGAGGACATGTCTAAAAGACACCGGCTAACCTGAAAAAATTCCCAAAGGTCAAAGTTAGAATAATTTGAGTAACAAAACATACAGCATTAAACTCAAAGAATAAAATGAGTATCCATGAGTCACCTTGATGACAGTAACAGACTGAAGAGACATGACAACAACGGTAATATGGTTGGTACGAAGGGTTGAAACCTGAAATGAAGACAGACATGGTGGGAAATCGTAACATCTGAATACAGTCTGAGTTAACAGTACTCTATCAAAGTTAACATCTTAGTTTTGACAAGTACACCCTAGCTGTATAAGACAAAATTTTAGGGAAGCCAGGTAAAGGTTCCATCAGGGTCAGGTAACTACTGCCATGGGCCACATCCAACCTGCCACCTGCTTTTGTACAATTTTACCGGGACACAGCCACGCCCATTTATTCACTCACCCTCTATAACTCCTGTTGCCTTACATTGGCAGAACTCGGAAGTTCCTAGAAAGTCCACCTATCCACAAAGTCTAAACTATTTACTATGTGGCCCTTTACAGGAAAAGCTGAACCCTAATACACATGAACTCTCTGTACTGTCACTATAACTTTTCTGTAAATATAAAATTATACTTTAAAAATGAAAAGTTTTTTGTTTTTGTTTTTCCTAGGGCCACACCTGCAGCGTATGGAAATTCCTAGGCTAAGGGCTGAATCAGAGCTGCTGCTTCTGGCCTACACCAGTGCCAAGGCCAGATCTGAGCTGCATCTGTGACTTACACCACAGCTTGAGGCAACACTGGATCATTAACCCACTGATCAAGGCAAGGGATTTGAATCCGCATTCCCATGGATACTAATTGGGGTTTTTAAACCACTGAGCCACAAGAGGAAATCAGAAATTTTTTTTTTTTTTTTTTTGTCTTATCTAGGGCCGCATCCGCGGCATATGAAGGTTCCCAGGCTAGGGGTCTAACAGGAGCTATAGCTGCCGGCCCTCGCCACAGCCACAGCAATGCGGGATCCGAGCCGCGTCTGCAATCTACACCACAGCTCATGGCAATGCCAGATCCTTAACCCACTGAGCAAGGCCAGGGATCTAACCCGCAACCTCATGGTTCCTAACCGGATTCACGACAGGAACCATGACGGGAACTCCAGAAATTTTTTTAAGTTAAATGTTCACCTACCATATTATCCAGCCATTCTTCTTCTAGGTATTCAGTCAAAAGAAAAAATAAAATGAAAGCTTATGTCCAAAGAATGGTACACAGATGTTCATCAATAGATGAACTGGATAAACAAATCACAGTATACCCATAAAGGGGAAAAGTCTTCAGCAATAAAGACCATGAACTGGAGTTCCCGTTGTGGAACAGAGGTTAACGAATCTGACTAGGAACCATGAGGTTGTGGGTTCGATCCCTGGCCTTGCTCAGTGGGGTTAAGGATCCGGCACTGCCGTGAGCTGTGGTGTAGGTCGCAAACACAGCTCGGATCCGGCGTTGCTGTGGCCAGCGGCTACAGCTCCAATTCAACTCCTAGCCTAGGAACCTCCACATGCTGCTGGTGCAGCCCTAAAGACCAAAAAAAAAAAAAAGAAGACATGAACCGAGTTCCCTGTGGCACAATGGAATCAGTAGCACTCTCTGGAGCACTGAGACGCAGGTTCGATCCCCTCAGTGGGTTAAGGATCCGGTGTTGCCACAGCTGCAGCATAGGTTGCAACTGTGGCTCAGATCTGATCCCTGGCCCAGGAACTCAATATGCCAAGGGGCGGCCAAAAAAACTGCTAAGAACTACTCACACATACCACAGTGTGGATGAACTACAAACCAATTATGCTGAGTGGACAAAACACAGCCCCCCACCTCCACCCCGCAGAGTCCATACTGCGCAATTTCATTTCTATCAAATTCTGGGAAATGCAGACTAATGTACAGTGGCAGAAACAGATCTGGTGCTACCTGGGAAAGGAGGAGGGGAGGTACAGGAGGTCAGGATCACAAAGAAACCCTTGGGAGTCAGGGACACGTTTACTACCTTGATGTGGTGATGATATATGTAAGTGTACATATGTCAAAAGTTATCAAACTGTACACATAAGCAGTTTATTGTGTCAACTGTACCTTAATAGAGCTGTTTTTAAAAATTAATTAAATTGACAAGATATTATTCTCTTCCAATATTAAGCATTGGTATTGAGAAATACTCATCCACCAACAAAACCTCTTTTGTTGCCAATTTCTGCCACCTACCTCTCTTCCCCAGAATATTTTTTCTTTGGGGGAGAGGATTCTAAATCATAGCTACACTTGTTCTCTAAGTCTAAAGACAATCTTGAAAGGATGAGGCTCTCCTGGGACCCTGCCAATAAATTCTACAAAGGCAGATGAGGTTACAATTACCCAGATAAGCAGCCAGTTACATAGAAAGCAAGGAAGGCTCCCCACATCACCATCCCCCTTCAGAATAACCTCTCTCCTACCTCGCTGTCTTTCCTCACGCTCCTAAACCTGGGAGAAAAGCAGACGGCAGCCAGAACCAGAGTCAGAATTCGGCCCCTTTTTAAAAACAAGAATTTCAAAATGAAGTGACCTCCAAGAAACTTCCATATGCCGCAGGTGCAGTCCTAAAAATGAAAAAAAAAAAAAATGAAATACATCCAACTATGACACATTAATTTGAGAATTACAGTAAGCCTAAAAGTGAAAAAGTAAATTACCATATAGGCATGCCATATCAGCATGCCAACATCAAATCTGAAGACATGCTCAAAGAATTATCTCTTGAATCTTAAGATTTCTGGACGACATCCAGAAAGGATGAAATTTTACTAAAATATATTTACATTAGTAAAATCCACCATTCCCCATTCATGGTATGCTCATCCCTAAGTGTACTTAAGCTGATCCTCCTGCTCAAACTACCACTTACTTAGGACACCACCCAAACCATCTTGCAGAAGCATCTTCCCAGTAAAAGACCTGGGACTCAGAACCATAAAATATTAGAACTGAAAGACAACTTGCCTCACCCAAACATGAGAAAACTGAGGTCCAGAAAATGGCAGAGACCTGCCAGGGTGACAGAGTAAAGCGCAGAGGAGGGCCACGACCTGACCTGGTGTTTCATCTCCTCAGCCTACCACTGCTGAACCCCACCAGCTCACATCCCTGAGCCCAGTGCTTCTCATGCTTTACTGTGCACAGGATCACCTGGAAACTTCATTCAAATTCAGTCTACTACAGCAAACCTAAGCTGAGGCCTGAGATTCTGTACTTCTAACAAGCTCCCAGGTGATGCTGAAGCTGCTGGTCTGAGGATCACAAACAGAAAAGAAAGGCCTGAAAGCACCAAGTTCAATCCTATCCAATTCAGGCTTATTACTTACTGTACAAATCATAACTCTCAAATCTACATTAAATCCCCTTAAGTCTCAGTCCTCTCATAAAAATACTGTTGTCAGGATCAAATGATATAATTCACATATTAATACATAATTCTTGGTAATGTTTGGTGATTAATAGCTAATTCGAAAGCAATTTTTAGGTAGGTTTATGTTTGAGGGCATTGAATTATCACAGTAACTCAATGGATAGGTACTATTTTATTTGTGCGATGTCACACAGGTACTTAGCCTGACAACAGGAAACAACGTGCATTCTTTTTTTCTTTCTTTCTTTCTTTTCTTTTTTTTTTTTTTTTTTTTTTTTTTTTTTTTTTTTTTTTTTTTTTTTTTTTTTTTTTTTTTTTTTTTTGCTTTTTAGGGCCACACCCATGGCATATGGAGGTTCCCAGCTAGGGGTCCAATTTGAGCTACAGCTGCCAGCCTACGCCACAGCCACAGCCATGCAGGATCTGAGCCACGTCTGCCACCTACACCACAACTCACAGCAATGCCAGATCCTTAACTCACTGAGTGAGGCCAGGGATCGAACCCACAACCTTATGGTTCCTAGTTGGATTCTTAAGTACATCACTCTCCTCCTGATTCCAAATCCCTGAAGACAATTTTTTTCCCTTTTGCTTTTTAGGGCCGCACCCATGGCATATGGAAGTTACCAGGCTAGAGGCTGAATCAAAGCTACAGCTGCAAGCCTTGCCACTGCCACAGCAACTCAGGATCTGAGCTATGTCTGCGACCTACACTATAGCTCATGGCAACGCTGGATCCCCAACCCACTAAGCAAGGCCAGGGATTGAATCCACATCCTCATAGCTACTAGTTGGATTCATTTCTGCAGTGCCACAAAGGGAACTCCCTGTGGACAATTTCTACTGCACATCTCCTCTTGAAGCTTGCAAGTTAAGCCCAAGCTCACCGTGCCCCACACTTACACTTCACCACAGACCCAATCCTCATCTCAGTGAAGACACTGCCAACACTTGGCAGTCCCGAGGCTGAACCCCAGGATTCATGGGAGTGGGTGCGTCTCCACCATCAGACCAGCACTCCCTTCTTCATGACACAGGGTTTTAACACCCCCTCTACTATCCTGATGTTAAACTCATAGATAATAAAGTCTTCCTACATCCACAAATACAAACATAATCGATACATTAATCCTACTGTACCCAAAAAGAGACATAAAACGAAATAAGATATATTTCAAAATGTAAATGCTTAAACATGGAGTCACTAGAAGAACAGCTGTCAGTCACTTGTTAAAAGGGCACCTAAGAGTGCAGACTGACACAGGGCTGCAGGGTCAGCCATCCCACTACAACCAGAGATGAGCGAGATCTGATCCAGGATGCTCCAGAGTGCTGAAGAACTCTTAGGGATGTTCCAAACAAAACAGTAAACCGCTCAACTCACAGAATTCCTAAAAAATGTAGTGTATTTTAAAACACTGCATAAAGTATCTTGTGTTTACATGTAAAAGGCAAGTCTGGATTTAGACTCAAATACAAATGTCTTTCTTTACCTGCATGAGAGATCTTAAGCTGGGGGTGTTCTTCACTGAGGGGGTGTCCTGAGCCCTCTGTGACACCCAGCACACCCAGCCCCATCCACTAACCGCCAGTACTGCCGTCAGATCTCTGGGACCAAAAACACAGCCATAAATTCCCAGAATACTCCCTGGTGACAACAAGGCCACCAAGGGTACTGCCACAGCCTGGTAATTTGTCCTTCTGGTTCCTATCTGCCCAACCTATCTTAGGAGTGAATTGAAGTGAACTTCCTACTCTGCAAAGATTATTTATCCATTCAATAAATAAATGTTTATTGAATGGATAAATTATATGCCATGCCTTTTCTAAACACTGAATCACATCTTTCTCACCTGCTCAAACTATAATAGCTCATCACCTACAATTTTTTTCTTTTCCTTTTTTGGAGGGGGGCCTTTTTAGGGCTGCACCCATGCGTACCCATGGCATATGGAAGTTCCCAGGCTAGGGGTGGAGTCAGAGCTGCAGCTGCCAGCCTATGCTACAGCAGTGTGGGCTCTGAGCTGTGTCTGCGACCTACACCACAGCTCACAGCAATGCTGGATCCTTAACCCACAGTGAGGCCAGGGGTCAAACCCTCAACCTCACGGATACTAGTCAGGTTTGTTACCACTGAGCCACGATGGGAACTCCCACCTACAGCAATTTTCAAACAGTGCTCCACTTTAATGTGTTTCACATATTGAGTTTCGGCAAAAAATTTCCTTTTAGCCAAGTGATTCACAGCTTTAAAAGTTTAAAAACCACAACCATCAGGATAAAACCTGAACCAAGCAGTCTTCCTACCAAACCACACCCTCACCAGGACCTCACCTCCTCTCCTGCCATGCCATCTGCCTAGCAAGGATGGTCCTACAGTACCCAACACTCCTTCCCTCTTGGGCCCACTGTCTCTCGTTCATGCTTCTAACGGGCTGTCTCTCCTCCCCCTGCCGCACCCCAAGTGACCCTCTCTACCTATGCAACTGCTGATTCCGTACCCAGCCTTCCAGGCCCTGAAACTTTCCCAAGGCCCCTAGACAGGTTCAGCTATTGGCTTTTTTTTTTGGGCGGGGGGGGGCTTCTGCTATATCTGGCACACTTCCATTCTAACAAGCATCTTACTGCACTATCTGGACATATATCTCTATAATATCTCCCTCTATCTCCTGAATTTTATGGGTAATGTCTATTTGCCTCAATTTCTGGCACCTCTCAGTGTGCAGAGACACCCTTGTATTCTCTTAAAGGTAACTTGACTGAGTGACATAATAGGTTTCTCTTCTTCTGAATCAAAAGGTAAACTTCCTTAACCTAGTGACAAAAAAAAGTATCACTAACCGTAAACAACTTGAAATTATGCAGATTCTGATGAGCCACAGTAAGTACCCAACAAGATGTATGAAGTAGCCTTATCAAAAATATTGAACTTTAATCCTGAATTAACAGCCTGGAAAATCCAAAACACAAACTATTTTATATGACAACTGGCCCAGACTCTTCAGAGTTATAAAAAGCAAATAGTCAAGGGAACTACTCTAGACAAAAAGAAATTAAATAATATTCAGGTACAAAGCATGGAACCTTAATCACATCCTTGACCAAAAACAAACCAACAATGACATGAGGCATTTTTGTGATGGGGGCAGGAGGAGGATCTGAATATTAGGTTAGATAGTATTATGAAACACTACTGAGTAATAATATTAAACTTTTTAATTTGCCATAGTATTACTGGTATTGCGGTTATGTAGGAGAATGTTATTTTTACATTGTCCTTAGGCAAAGTATGCTAAAGTATTTAAGAGTGAAATGTCATAACGTGTGCATTCAAAAGTTAATATTTACATTTACACACACTGTGTATACACATATGCACACACACATGTAGAGAGAGAGTACGCGGTTGTTCACTGTACCATTCTTTCAGAGTTTGTAACGAATTTATTAGTTTCTTTTCTCCACTGAACAGACTTTTGATATAATTCAGGAACATTCTAATCTAAACAGCTTCAGATGAACAGTTTAATCCATACACTAAAAAGCACCAGAGCCACACAATGCAGCACAGGCGAGACACCACAAGGCCAGGAAGCCCACTCCTGCTGCTCTCTGCACCTCCAGCTCTCCGAGGTGCAAGGTCTCTGCTTCTTACTATCTGTTGGCTTCAAGTTCTGCTTCTCCTTCGTGTCCTGGTCATGTGTAACTGTTCACGTGGCTGCACGAAGGCAGCGCATAAACCACCTGGACAGTCATAAGAACTAGTCCTTCCATTCAGTGCTCATTAACCAGCCAAGTAAACTCAGCAAACTCAGTCTACATTTTTGGGTCTGTGTCACTCAGGTGAGGGAATACCACCAAAGTCCCTTCTAGCTCTGAGACCTTGAATCCAGTCTTACTTTAATTGAATCACTTTTTTTCTTTTTCTTTTTGGCTGCACCCACTGCAGTGGAAGTTCCCGGGTCCTTAACCTGTGTGTCACAAGAGAATGCCTTGAATCACATTTTTTTTTTTTTGCCTTTTTAGGGCCACACCCATGGCATATGTAAGGTAAGCTATTAAGTACTTTAGAATCAAATGTTAAAAAAAAAAAAGATCATGTTTGCTTTTTAAATTATCTCATATCAGAGTTCCCCTGTGGCACAGCGGGTTAAGGATCCAATGTTGTCACTGCAGAGGCCTGGGTGGCTACTATCCCTGGCCCGGAAACTTTCTCATTCCGCAGGCTCAGCCACACACACACAAATTAGCTTGTACCAACTATTCCAATAATCTGTTCTTAAATCCCATCCAGAGAAAAATGGATGCAACACCCACACTTAACACTGATGCTTCTGTAGCACCACTGCAGCCAACTTTGAGGAAAACTCCCTCAAAAACCTAAATGGGAGTTCCCGTTGTGGTGCAGTGGTTAACAAATCCGAGTAGGAACCATGAGGTTTTGGGTTCGATCCCTGGCCTTGCTGTGAGCTGTGGTGTAGGTCGCAGACGCGGCTCGGATCCTGCGTTGTTGTCGCTGTGGTGTAGGCCAGTGGCTACAGGCCCAATTAGACCCCTAGCCTGGGAACCTCCACATGCTCCGGGTGCGACCCTAAAATGACAAAAGGTAAAAAAAAAACAAACCCTAAATGGAAGATTTGTCTTTTCCAACACAGAATGATTCTCTATGCTCCAGAATTAAGCTGGAAAAAGACATCAGAACTCCGCTTCCATAGGTTAGCCCACTAGACTGTATCAGACAAAATAGTTCCATGCAAAGAAAGGAAAACCACTTAGTTCTTATAGATTAAATAAAGAGCAATAAAAATACTTCTCACGTTCTATTACAAAACACCTCAAAAGCAAATATAAAACCTTTAGAAGAAAACATAGAAGAAATATTTAGTGATCTTAGGTTAGGCTATGGTTTCTTAAAATGATGCCAAAAGCATGATCCGAAAAAGAAAAAGTAGACAAACTGCACTTCTCAAATTTAAAATGTTCTGCTATCCCCAAAAACACTGTTAGGAGAATGAAAAGATAAGCCCTAGAATTGGAGAAAATATTTTCCAAGTATATATTTGATAAAGAAAAACTGGATTGTCTTCTTAATGTTGAGTTTGGGATCGGGCGTTGCCGTGAGCTGTGGTGTAGGTTGCAGACACAGCTCGGATCCCGCGTTGCTGTGGCTGTGGCGAAGGCCGGCAGCTACAGCTCCTGTTAGACCCCTAGCCTGGGAACCTCCATGTGCCACAGGTGCGGCCCTAGATAAGGCAAAAAGACAAAAAAAAAAGTTGAGTTTGGAGAGTTCTTCATGTATTTGCAACACCAGGGAACTCCAAACAACCCAATTTTTTAAATGGACAAAAGATTTTAAAAAGATATTTCTCCAGGAGTTCCCTGGTGGTGCAGCAGGTTAAAGTCCCAGTGTTGTCACTGCTGTGGCTTGGGTCTCTGCTGTGGTGTAGATTCAACCCCTGGCCCCAGAACTTCCTCACTTTGCCATGAATGAGGGGCCCCTCCCAAAAAAATCAATAAACACAACCACAAAAGATACTTCTCTACAGTACATGGATGGCAAATAAGCAAGTACATGAAAAAATACTCAGCACAATTAGTCATGAGGTAAATGTAAATTCTAAACACAAGATAGTTCTCCTGTGGTGCAGCAAGACGGGATCCAACATTGTCACTGCAGCAGTTTGGCTCACTGTTGAGGCAGGGGTTCAACCTCTGGCCCAAGAACTTTTGCATGCCAAGGGGGCAGCAAAAAACCACCAAAAACAATAAAAAATTTTTTTAAAAAACCCCACGAGACAGCAGTACACAATTATTAGGATAGTGTTAAAAACAACAACACTGGAGTTCCCACTGTGGCTCAGCAGATTAAGACCCAGAAGCAGTCTCCGTGAGGATTCGGGTTTAATCCCTGGCCTCGCTCAGCTCTGGCGTAGGCCACAGATGTGGCTTGGATCCAGTGATGCTATGGCTGTGGCGCCCCTCAGCTGCAGGCTTCAGCTGCAAGTCCAATTCAAGCCCCAGCCTGGAAACTTCCAGGTTAGGTGAAAAAATAACACTGATAGTAACAAGCACTGGATACAGAGGAGCTATGGCTCACACACTGCTGGTGGCAATTCCAGAAACCACAAAACTGTACTCCAGAGGCAAACGCACTTTTACCATGACTCAACAGTCTTACTCCTAGGTACCCTAAACATCTGTATGTGAACTCTTAAGCAACTTCATGTTCACCCAAACTAGAAACAGCTCAAACTTTCTGCCACTGGTGAATGGAAAAATAAACTGGTTTGTCTCAACAATGGAATACTATTTGCCAATAAAGACATCAGACTCAAAGGGCTACATACTGTACAATTCCATTTATACAAACTGCCCAGGACTAGAAGAAGTGGTTAAGAAGTGGCAAGAGGAGAATTTTGGGGGAAATGAAGCTCTTCTATATCTTGATTGTAGTAGCAGTTATACAACTATAAAAAATCATAGAAACACATACACTAAAGATGTGGGAGTGTTAATATATGTAAATTATACATCAATTAAAATAATTAAAAAAGCAACATGGAAAACAATTTGGCAGTTTCCTATAAAGTTTAATATGCACTTAATGACCCAGCAATTCCACCACTATGTATGTATTCAAGAGAATTGAGAACAAATATCCACATGAAGATTTGTATGCGAATATACTTAGCACTTATATCCATAATTGCCAACCTGGAAACAACCCAAATGTCCATCAAAAAGAGAACAACAGGAAAATGGATAAACTGCAGTACAGCCATACAATGAAATACCACTTAGCAATTAAAAAAATCAACTGGAGTTCCCTTGCAGCACAGCAGGTTAAAGATCCAGTGTTGTCAATGCAGAGACTTAGGTCACTGCTATGGCACAGATTCAATCCCTGGCCTGGGAACTTTCACATGCCAAGGGCACAGCCAAAAAAAAAAAAAGCACTGAGATACAGGATGCATCTTAAAATCATGCTGAATGAAAGAAGCCAGATACAAAAGAGCACAGACTGTAAGACTATGTATGTGAAATTCTAGAAATGGAAACTAAATCTGTACAGACAGGAAGCAGATCAGTGACTGCCTGAGACCAGAGTGGGATTCAACTGCCAAGGGACTCAAGGAAAATTTGTCAACAATAAGAACGTTCTATACCTTTTTTTTTTTTTTTTGCCAATAAGCAAATGAAAAGATGCTCAACATCCTAAATCGTCAGGGAAATGCACATCAAGACCACATTGAGATACTACTTCACACTAACCAGATGGCTAAACTCAGAGTCAGATAACAAGATTTGGCAAGAATGTGGAGAAACTAGAACCCTCATATACTGCCGGTAGGAACTGAAAATGGTACAGCCTCTTTGGTAAACAGGCAATTTCTCAAACGATCATTCTCAAATGATCAAACACAGTGACCATGAGACCCAGCAACTCCACTCCTTGGCAGATACCCAAGAGAATTAAAAACGTATCCACACAAAAAATTGTATACCAATGTTCATAGCAGCATTGTTCATAAAGCCAAAGGTGGAAACAACTTAAATGTCCATCAACAGGTAGTGGGCTGTTATTATTCACTTAGAAAAAGAAATGAAGTACTGATCTACAACAATGATGAGCCTTGAAAGAATGATGCACCTTGAAAGAATGATGCTGAACGAAAAAGGCCAGTCACAGCAGACCACGTACTATATAAGTCCATGCATTAAGACAACAGAAAAAGGGTACAGAAACAGAAAGTAGATTAGTGGTTGTTCACAGCTGGAGAGGGGATGAGAGGTGGAGGTAATGAAAATGTCCTAAAATTGACTGTGGTGAAGCCTGTACCTATCTGTGGATATACTAAAACCCACAAATTATACCCTTTGAGTGAACTGTATGGTATGTAAATCATACCTCAATAAAGCCATTAAAAAACTGTACTCAGCAATCATTTTAACCCACATAAGCGTGAGACTGATTTTCTTTTTACAATTACTGCTTTATACTTCAAAATAAATATGAGGTCACACAGATATATATTATTTAATCCTGTCTTCCAAATGATTCTCAGTTAAAACGTTATCATAGTTCAAAATGTAAAGTGAGAAAACAATGTTAACAATAATTCCAGTTGTTGAAATCTGTGTGTCCTGGGCCCTCCTATGCCTCAGCTCATTTCAATCTCAGCATAACCCTATGGAATGAGCAAGAAACTTGCCAACAAAGCTGAGGCTCAGACAGGTCAAGTAGCTGTCCACACCTTCAGTATAGCCTGGACTGGAGCCAGTATTACTCCAGTGAACTCTCTTTTTCCATTATCATTTCACCAAAGATACTTGCAGCTTTCAATTTAAATCATTTTACCGATTCTTCCCTATTACTTGGATAACTAGATTGGCTTCAACCTGCTTAAAAACTATCCCTCCAACAACCAAACAAACGTACAATGCAGGATAGAAATGAGAGACAACATTTATGAAAGTCATTGTGAGGACAAGTGAAGATGTTATAGAACTATTGTTAATTTTCATAAACGTGAACGTCCTGGTGTGGGCATGTGGGAGAGTGCCCCTATTCTTATGAAGCACATGCCAAAAGTTTTTGGGGGAAAGGTATCATCACATTGCCAACTTACTTTCCAATGGTTCAGCAAAAAAGAAAACAAAGCTTAAGTGGTAAAACGTTAACAACCAGTGAATATAAAGTAAAGGCATACAAGGTTCACCTACATTTATTTGTCTCTGTACTTCATTGTAGATCTGAAATTTTTCAAAGAATGAAGAAAAAATAAGATCTGAAGCTTTTTTTCTTTTATTTTTGACCGCGCCTGCAGCACATGGAGGTCCCGGTTCAGGGATCAGGTCGGAGTTGCAGTTGCAACACTGGATCAACCCACTGTGCCAGGCTGGGAATTGCACCTACATCATGGAGCTGCAGAGATCACTGCGCCACAGTGGGAACGTGGAAACTCCCAAGATCTGAAGCTTTTTTTTTTTTTGCTTTTTAGGGCTGCACCCGCAGCATATGGAGGTTCCCAGGCTAGGGGTCGAATTGAAGCTACAGCTGCCAGCCTACACCAACAGCCACAGCAACACCAGATCTGAGCCACGTCTGCAACCTACACAACAGCTTGTGGCAACACGGAATCCCTGACCCACGGAATTCGCTGTGCCCACAATGGGAGCTTCCAGATCTGTTGCTTTTTAAAAAACTATTTCGGAGTTCCCGTCGTGGCTCAGCAGAAACGAATCCGACTAGGAACCATGAGGTTGCAGTTTCAATCCCTGGCCTCACTCAGTGGGTTAAGGATTCTGCGTTGCCGTGAGCTGTGGTATAGGTCGCAGATGTGGCTCAGATCTGGTGTTGCTGTGGCTCTGGTGTAGGTCGGTGGCTGTAGCTCAGATTCGACCCCTAGCCTGGGAACCTCCATATGCCGTGGGTGCAGCCCTAAAAAGACCAAAAAAAAAAAATCTATTAATGAAAACTACGGATGCTAAGTTATAAATGTAAAGAGAATGATGTGATTTGAAAATAATTATTTGGCAACTATGATGTAATGACTGACTCAGGCAAAGCGGCACATAAGGATTAAAATGGCTGAAATTTTGATGAGAAACAGGATATTTACATAGCATCTCCCTACCAAGTATGTATTAATTATAAGGGAAATAATAACTTTACAGTGAAGAGATCTGGCAGACATCACTTCAAA
Organism: Catagonus wagneri; assembly: GCA_004024745.2. NCBI lineage: Eukaryota > Metazoa > Chordata > Mammalia > Artiodactyla > Tayassuidae > Catagonus > Catagonus wagneri. The sequence continues at coordinate 2,433,259 of PVHT021183649.1, forward strand.
CCAAGGGATTCAAATTAATAACAACAATCACTGAGGAACTAAGTAGCATCACATGATTCCAGGTGCCATGCACTGAGGACACACCATTCTTCCGCACTCCTGCCCAACACAGGACCTGAGGCTCAACATGAGGGTACATACAACAAACCCAAACTGAGGGACAGTCCCAATTCCCAAGTCCAAGGCATGAAAGACAAAGACTGAAAAACGACGCTGGGCTAAGGGAGTCAAAAGAGACCCAACAGCTAAATGCAACACATAAGCCTAGACTGAACCCCAAACTCCACAAAAATAATTTCTAAAACAATACTATATTTAAAATCATAAAAACATATAAATTATATAAATTAATATTACTACTGGCTCAGTTGGCAATATTTGATAAACTATCATGTATAGATCTTATTGAGTATTAGTTCCCTGATTTTGGTAATTACACTACGGTTATATAAGAAAACTTCCATTTTGGGTTGTTTTGTTTTGTTTTGGTCTTTTTAGGGCCATACTGAAGCATATGGAAGTTCTCAGGCTAGGGGTTGAAATCAGAGCTGCAGGTACCAGCCTACACCACAGCCACAGCAAGAGGAATCAGAGCCTAGTCTGCAAACCACACCACAGCTCACGGCAATGCCAGAATCCTCAACCCAAAGAGCAGGGCTAGGGATTGAACTTGCACCCTCATGGATACTAGTCAGATCCGTTTCCACAGCACCACAACAGGAACTCCCAAGAATGCTCATGTTTTTAAAGCACAGAAACACTGAAATGTTGGAGTTCCTGCTGTGACGCAGTGGGTTAAAGGATCTTGTATTGCTGCAGCTTTGGTGTAGGTAGCAGCTGCAGCTGGGATTCCATCCCTGATCTGGGAACTTGCATATGCCAAGGGTGTGGACATTAAACAAACAAAAGGGAGTTCCCATCAAGGCTCATCGGAAAGGAATCTGGCCGGTATCCATGGGGAACCAGGTTTGATCCCTGGCCTCGCTCAGCTGGTTAAGGATCCGGCGTTGCCGTGAGCTGTAGTGTAGGTTGCAGACGTTGCTTGGATCTGGCGTTGCTGTGGCTGTGGTGTGGGCTGGCAGCTACAGTTCCAATTCAACCCCTAGCTTGGGACCGTCCAAAAGGCAGTGTGGCCCTAAAAACAAAACCCCACCGAAATGTTTAGGAGTTAATGGCTATCATGTCTGCGACTTACACTGGTTCCCAAAAGCAGGGGTTGGTGAGATGGGTGAAAGAGGGTCAACAAGTACAAACTTCCAGTTATAAAATATATTTTTTTGTCTTTTTGCATTTTCTAGGGCGGTATATGGAGGTTCCCTGGCTAGGGATCTAATTGGAGCTGGAGCCGCTGGCCAATGCCACAGCCACAGCAACGCCAGATCTGAGCCACGTCTGAGACCTACACCACAGCTCACGGCAACGCCAGATCCTTAACCCACTGAGCGAGGCCAGGGATCGAACCCACAACCTCATGGCTCCTAGTCGGATTCGTTAACCACTGAGCCATGACGGAAACTCCCCAGTTATTAAGTCCTGGAATGTGACATACAGCATGGTGACGATAGTTAATACTGCCTTGTCTACGTGAAAGATGCTAAGAGAGTAGATCTTAAAAAGCTCTCATCACAAGAAAAAAATCTGAAGAGTTAACAGCGGGTTAAATATCTGATGTCACTGCAGTGGCCCAGGTCGCTCTGCAGCATGGGTTTCCCTGGCCTGGGAACTTTCATATGCCACAACTGCAGCCAAAAAAAAGAAGAAAAAAAATTTAACTATGCATGGGGTTGCATACTAGACTTGTGGTCATTAATATATAAAAACATGGAATTCATTATGTTGTTCCCTTGAAACTAATAACGTTCTATGTCAAGTATATCTCGATTTTTAAAAAGGATAAGCTGACAAATGAGAAACATCAAGCAGTGCCTGGAACACCCACAATGAGCACTAAATTCATGTTAGCTTTTGTCAAAAAACTTAAGATAAATATTGATTGCGAAGAAAATTCAAAACCCAAGACTTCAAATGTAGAAGGTATTAAGAAAAGTCTAGGAGTTCCCGTCATGGCTCAGTGGTTAACGAATCCAACTAGGAACCATGAGGTTGCTTGCGTGTTCGATCCCTGGCCTTGCTCAGTGGGCTGTGGTGTAGGTTGAAGACATGGCTCGGATCCCGCGTTGCTGTGGCTGTGGCGTAGGCCGGCAGCTACAGCTCCGATTACACCCCTAGCCTGGGAACCTCCATAAGCCTCGAGTGCGGCCCTAAAAAAGACAAAAAAAAAAAAGGCCTAATGAACAAAAACACTAATCCTATCCTGGGGGGGCATCTTTTTGTTCATAGCTGTTATGATAGTAAACAACTAAAAATAACCTTAATGCTCCACTGAGAATTAGTTAAATAAATCATTGTATGAATACTCCACAGCTATTAAAGTCAGAGCGTGTACAATGAAAGGGCCTTCTATCATGTAATACTGTTAACTGAATAAAACAGGATTCAGAAGAGTATGCAAAACTACCAGCCTACACTGATAAAATATTTAATACACACACATAGAATAAAAGGAGAAAGTGTTAGGCTCTTTGGGGGGAAAGGAGTGCAGAGCCTCAGACGCCTGGGGGTTCCCACAGGATGGATACTAATATGCTGGCACTGGAGCCCACCTAGTAATTCCGCTACTGTGGGGTCTCTTACTCCCTCATATGGCAAGGTTTTGGTTTGCACTGTGGCTTCTTATTGTGACCTTTTAACTTCTTTCCCACAATAATTTGATAACCCTAGTATTTCCTAGGTTACAATCCCAAGAATGGGATTTTCTTTCAGGATGTGTGAGATCACTAGCAAGGATACAGATTTACTTCATGGGGGCGGGGGGGGGGAGACAGGTAGAACAGCCAGACAACCTCCAAAAATACTGCAGAGCCAGTGCGGAGATGCGACAAAGGATCCATTTCTTAAGTTTTTTCCGTTGAGCTGTCACTTCCCCCAAGCATGGAGAACTGTGACTAGAAGAAATACATCACATTAATAACTATCTTTTTTTTTTTTGTCTTTTTGCCTTTTACCTAGAGCCGCATCTGCGGCATATGGAGGTTCCCAGGCTAGGGGGTCTAACAGGAGCTGTAGCCGCAGGCCTTTGTCACAGCCACAGCAACGCGAGATCCGAGCCGCGTCTGCAACCAACACCACAGCTCACGGCAACGCTGGATCCTTAACCCACTGAACAAGGCCAGGGATCGAACCCGCAACCTCGTGGCTCTTAGTCAGGTTCGTTAACCACTGAACCACGAAGGGAACTCCAATAACTATCTTATTTGTACATAAACCCCCCCTTACAGAAGCATCAGCATCCCATTAAGATCATCAAATACTTAACAGGGAGAAACTAAAAACAATCAATAGATAAGCAAGAGTAAATCTAAAATTCTAGCGGAGTTCCTGTTGTGGCGCAGCAGAAAAGAATCCAACTAGGAACCATGAGGTTGCGGGTTCGATCCCTGGCCTAGGATCCTGCGTTGTCGTGAACTGTGGTGTAGGTCACAGATGAAGCTTGGATGTAGCATTGCTGTGGCTGTGGTGTAGGCCAGCAGCTACAGCTCCAATTCAACCCTTAGCCCAGGAACCTCCATATGCTGTGGGAGCGGCTCTTAAAAAGAACAACAACAACAAAAAAAAACCAAACAAATAAATAAAACTCTAGTTCCCTGGTGGCCTAGTGATTAAGGATTTGGTGGGGTACCTCTGTGGCGGGGGTCTGATCCCTGACCTGGGAACTAATGTATACTGCAGGCACAGACAAAAAAAATTCTAATGATAAAGAGTGTGTTTCTGGCGTTCCGGTTGTGGTTCAGGGGGTTAAGAACCCAACTACCATCCATGAGGATGTGGGTTCAATCCATGGCTTCACTCAGTGGGTTAAGGATCCAGTGTTGCTGCAAAGTGTGGCGTAGACAGAAGATGTAGGTCAGATCTGGCACTGCTGGAGCTGTGACGTAGGCTGCACCTGCAGCTCGGATTCAACCCGTAGCCTGGGAACTTTCATATGCTGAAGGTATGGCACTAAAAAGATACCTCCCAAAAAATGTACATTTCTGTGCCCAGATTTTCATTTTACTAAACACGAAACTAAAACAGGGAGCAAGGGACAATACCAGGGGTTGGTTCACTACCACTCTCCCTCCTAACAATCAGAGGGAAACCAGAGTGAAGAGGACTGATGGTGTAACACACAGAGCAGAATATGGAAACAGGCTGACTTTTCTTTTTGTGGCCGTACCTGCAGCATGTGGAAGTTTCCAGGCCAGAGACTGAAGTGCCATAGCAGCAGCCCAAGCCACTAAAGTGACACCACCAGACCTTTAACCTGCTGTGCCACCATGGAACTAACGCCCCTGACTCTTCTTTTAAAAGCAGATGGGTTGTCCTACAATTGACCTCTTTGGTACAGCACTAAAATGTTAACCATCTAGGAACTTTTCTTTTTATAACAGTTACATACTACACCTGAAAAAAAGGTTTTTAAAATATTCATTCTTGTCCACCATTCTCTTAGGCCTCCTAGAGAGTTCTTTCCTTCTCTCATTCCAAAATGTAGTTTTAGCCTCTCTCTCTTTCAAACAGCCTCTTCAAGTCATCTTAGGCCTCTTCAAGTCACCAACTCAATGGCTGTTTTCTTTCTCTCTTTCCCTCTCTCTCTCTTCAAGTCACCAACTCAATGGCTGTTTTCTTTCTCTCTTTCCCTCTCTCTCTCTTCAAGTCACCAACTCAATGGTTGTTTTCTTTCTGTCTCTCTCTCTCTGCTTTTTAGGGCCGCAAAAAAGCAAAGAGGTTCCCAGGCTAGAGGTCGAATCAGAGCCACAGCCAGAATGGATCTAAGCCACTTCTGCAACCCACACCACAGGCCACGGCAATGCCGGTTCCCTAGCCCACTGAGTGAGGCCAGGGATCAAACCCAAGTCCTCATGGATACTATTCATGTTTGTAAACTGCTGAGCCAGGATGGGAACTCAATGATTGTTTTCACTTGTAACTTTCCTGTAATTCTCCGCATCATTCAGCAATGCAGACCTTAGAGCTGCAGGACCCCACCTGGAACCTCGCAGGACCACTGCCTGAGAACACTGTCACTAAGCAACTATACCTGCCAGGATACTCCAGAGGACATGTTACAGAACAGTCCAGTGTGCTTTTTTGGTTTTGCTTTGTTTTTAAAACCTAAACTGTCTTTTATTTATTTATTTGGCCATGCCTCTGGCACGTAAAAGTCCCTGGGCCAGAGATGGATCCCGCACCATTGTAGCAACAATACCAGATCCATAACCCACTAAGCTGCCAGGGAACTCCAGTCCAGTATTAAGTCACTTTTTAGTACCACATTCCATTACTTGCAGCCAGAAACATTCCTACCCCACATCACCTTCCTTACCTGCCCAACATGGTTGGCCACCTGGTACCATGCTTCATTAATGCCCGTGAAAGGTGTCCTGTCCCATTACTACCAACTCCAGCACTTTTCGCCCACCCACACCAAGAGTAAAGTCCAATTACCAATACCAATCTAACACATGTAGAATATAGGACAGACATTCTTGTCTAAAACTTTAGTGCCTGAATAAAAAATATCAAAGCTAGTGAGTCTAGCATTCCCATCCAGGCTTGCTGCAATGTATCTGAAGCTTATGTTTCACTAGCCTCCCAGAGAAGAGAACTCTGATCTGGCTGTATTGACTTACTCACTGTGACCCCTACCCGCCCTGCCTTCTCCAGGAATCACTTCACTCATGACCCTGCAGCGATTCCCTTCACAGCTACTCTAACTCCTCAGGGCAGCAGAGAACAGCAACCACGCCCCCACACCTCTGTAATGCTTCTGGGGCAGTTAATATTAATAATGATGACAGTAACACAGAAAGGATAGTAACTAGGACTTTAGATTCCTCTTTTCTTTTTATTCCACCACTAAAGAGTCAATACTGCACAAATCCAAGTACAGTCCCTGATATTAAAGAGGGGCTCCATCATCGAAACTGATGAAAATCCTGCGTTAATGAGGATACAGGTATCCTCAACATGTGCTTTGTTTTGGTTTTTGGCCGCACTCACAGTACGTGGAAGTGCCCGGGCCAGATACTGAACCAGTGCCATTAGAGGCAATGCCACCGGGTCCTTAACCTGCTGTGCTACAGCAGGAACTCAACATTGTTAGAATATTCCTCTCCCAATTCCCAACATCCTGTAAAAAACGCTGGGTGCCTGCTTTAACAACACAATGGGAAATGGGGGGGAAGGTCTTGCAGAAACAAAGTGTGGGATTCCCTTTGTGGCACAGCGGTTAACGAATCCAACTAGGAACCATGAGGTTGCAGGTTCGATCCCTGGCCTTGCTCAGAGGTTTAAGGATCTGGCGTTGCCATGAGCTGTGGTGTAGGTCGCAGATGCGGCTCAGATCTGGCATTACTGTGGCTGTGGTGTAGGCTGGCAGCTGTAGCTCCGATTTGACCCCTAGCATGGGAACCTCCATATGCCAGGAGTGCAGCCCTAAAAAGAAAAAAAAAGAAGCAAGTCTGGGAAAGTAACCCAAACCAATGCCAGTCTAAGAGTGAAAAAAAAACAAAACCCTAATTACGGCACAGGTGAAATTCCATTAAACCACCTTCCCCCCACACAATCGCGTCCCCTAAACAAAGAGGACCAGGACACCAACTATAAAAATTGTCTCCCACACCTAAAAACTCTGCAAATACAATCTTTCAGGGAAACAAAAGAGACACAAAGGGAATGGGGGTGAGAAAAGGTCTGCTAGTAGATCTGTTAATTTAACACATTTTCAGTGAAGCAAATCAACTGTCCTCAGGGAGGGGTGTTTATTAAAAGCAGCTGGCCAGGACAGAACACTCCCCACTCGAGCATTCTCAGTTCTAAGAACTTACTCCATTCTCAAGAATTATTAATTGGAAGTGATCTGAAGGCTCAACATCAAAAACATGAAGAGTTTAGAGTAATCGTGCCCCTCTCACTGTCCTTACTTTCACTTATTTGGGGGGTTATGGGCGGGACACAGAAGGATGCACAGTGGGCCATGGCATCTTTCACACATTTAAGCCAGGCGCCACGTGCCAAGTCAGGCAGTTATTGCAGCCAAGTCCCCAGGAAAGGCCCAGGGTGGGGTGAAAGCTGAGGTGACTGTGACGTCGCTGGACCAGCCAAAGGCCCATCTTCGAGGCCACAGAAGGTCAGGGGATTACACATGAATGTTTCAACTGTACGTTTACATACAAGCCACACTACATTTTCAACGGGTGTGTGAAATAACCAAGAATCACCGATCCACTGCCCGCCGAGGATAACCACCTACTCGCCCAGGAACTTCAGGGTTTCCGGGGCCACCACCACGCAAGCCTCTCCTCCCCAAAGGAGCCCGGTGAACCCACCAAACATGTTGCCTGCTGTGCAGGAAATTCGCCAGAGGGGAAACCATTCATGGAACCCAGCAAGCACTGGGCTCCAAGCAACAACACACTTACCACGTGAGGGGCACGGCCCTGGCATGTGGGGGCACACTAATTCCCACCCTCACCTTGGGTCTGGGGACAGCGTCACGGTCCCCTCTTCACAGCCCCCAAAATGCTCTTCTTCCCCTAAATGACTCCAAGAAAAGAATTAACAAAGCATCTGTTCCCAAGTTTCTGATGTGCAGTTGCTGATGACACATCCGAGCCCAGTCCTAACTCCCTTCAATCCTACACACAAAAACATTCAGACAAGGGATCCGTGTGCATCCCTGGGGAAGACCTCACACACCTGGGGGCCGGTGCCCTCCCTGGGCCTGGGTTCTTCGCGGGAGGGCGGAGGGAAGGCCATGTTAATTCACGCACAGGGCCACGCCCCCACACGCCCCCCCACACACACCACCCAGGCGTCAGAGTGCAAGGCTAGAACCCTGAGCTTGGTACCGCGAACGTCCAACAAACTCCCAGCTCAATCTACAAACAACAATCTCAAATCTCATAATCCTAAAACACAATATCTTAGTTTGAGGACCTAGAGACAGTGAAAACATCAAATAAACTACTTTCAAAGTAATGTATTTGCAGACAAGATTTCCACAGAAAGACAAACTGATATAATACACAAACACATCAGGTATGGATCTGCAGCTTTCGTGTGGTACAAAATCTGTAAGACATGGACCCCAAAGTGGCTGATAATCTTGGTCCTAAGCAGTGAGGTGGGTAATTTTCCAGATCAGTTACCCACGCTGAGGAACACCCTAAGGGAATCGTAGCACTGTGGACATAAGAAAACCCTAGGAATCGCCTAGTCCGCAATTCCCTCTTTATAGATGGGGCATCTGAAACCAAGCAACCTGCCTAAGACCACAGCTAGAGTTAATGACAGAAGTGGGCCTATAGTCCAGGTTTCTGGCTCTCTACTTGATCCTTTTTTAAAAGTACATTTCAATCCCATTAACTAGATCTAAAAGCATCTAGTTAGAAGCTGTGCCTTCTGGAGTTCCCATCATGGCTCAGAGGGAATGAACCTGACTAGCATCCATGAGGACGCAGGTTCCATTCCTGGCCTAGCTCAGTGGGTTAAGCATCAGTCTGGTGTAGGCTGGCAGCTACAGCTCTCATTCGACCCCTAGCCTGGGAACCTCCATAAGCGGTGGGTACGGCCCTAAAAAGACAAAAAAAAAAAAGAAGCTGCCCCCGTCT
>PVHT021183649.1:2442972-2460478 GCA_004024745.2 Catagonus wagneri
GCCCATTTGTTTACTGTCTCCTTCCATTAAAAAGGCAGGTATTTTTGTGCTATGTTCACATCTGTACCTCCAGCACCTAATACACTGCCACTGCATCTAGCACATAGTAGATGCTCAATAAATACCTGCTGAAAGAAACAAAACCATGAACTTGTCCCTTTGTATTTAGAAGTTCTGAAGCTGACGCTTGCTGTGGGATCTTCTGCATCCCATTTTTTTAGGGCCACACCTGCAGCAAATGTAAGTTCCCAGGCTAGGGGTCGAAACCGAGCTGCAGCTGCCAGCCTACACTACAGCAACTTGGGATATGAGCTGCATCTGCGACTTCCACCACAGCTTGTGGCAACCTGGATCCTTAACCCACTGAGCAACGCCAGGGATAGAACCCACATCTTCATGGTTAACTAGTCGGATTCTTAACCTCCTGAGCCACAAATGGGAACTCCCTCCCCACATAATTAAGGACCAAAGAACTGAAGTTCTCTTGTGGCTCAGTGAATTAAGGATCCAGCATTGTCACTTCAGTGGCTTGGGTCACTGCTGTGGCACAAGCTCAATCCCTAGCCCAGGAACTTCTGCATGCCACAGGTGTAGCCAAAAAGAAGCAAAAAAAGAACCAAAGAACTCCATATATGCACTATGGAATCTGGGCCATTACTTCCAGGTCCAGCCCTTCATTTCACAGATAAGGAAATCTAAAGTAGAAGCACTGCTGTGTAGCAGCAACAGCACAGAATCTGGTATCAAAGGTCCAGGTGAGCGTCTGTGGAAGCAACTTAGCCTCTCTAAACTTTCAATCTCATCTGCAAAATTAGAATAACTCCTACCTCCTGGTGATGACTACATAGAGAATGAGGTAACATTTGGAAAATGCAGAGTACTATACAAGTGCCTTTTATCATTAGGCTATTTGACCTGCTCAGGCTGACAGGGCTAATTAGTAGCAAAACCCGAGTAAGAATTCAAGTTTCCACTCCTGGTCAGTGCATCTTGTCTCATGAAACTAGCCTTCTGGTTTCCCTATTCAAGGCCAACTTAATCTTTCATCTAGTTCAAGTCCTCTTAGCCTTTGTACGGTTGGGATCTCTTTCAAAATCTGATGATCGTGGGAGCAAAGTACACTAATGTACACCAACACAAAATCTCCTAGAGCCCATCTTTAGGCCTCAGGCTCTGAGATCACTTATAAGACTGATAAATTACTCTCACCAATTTTTATCACTCATTTTCATACTTAAAAATTCATGTCTAGAGCTCTTAAGAGGCTGGATCCAAGGAAAAGGAACCAGCAACAAGAATCTAAATTAAAGACCCAGCCTCAGATCATCATATAACCACAACCAAGAAGGCAAAGGACTCTGTCTGCACTCGAAGTAGGAAACTCTACTCAAAGCAGGAAACTGAGGGGGGGGGGGCGCAGGACAATCAGATTATTTTCTATCATGTTGCTACCTTACAAACCAGATCATTCTACATGACCACATTCCAATAACCATCAGGAGGACCCATAGTTTCTTCTCCAGAAAAAATATGCCCCAAATGTTTAGGATGGGATTTATGCCTGCAATCCCACACCCTTCAAGATTAACTCCAGACCAGACTACCGAAGATGATTCTATCCTCCCTTACCTTACACTGGGCAAGTAAGACAATCCATTCACTGCGAAGAGCACTTGGCTAGGGAAAAAAAATCAGGCTAAATCTTTGGGGAGATCAATTCACTATTCTTCATTCTCAAATCAGGGAAAAACTTAACCAGCCTAACCCACTAGAGTGTTAAACAATCACAGAACACTTGATATAAACAATGTGGTTCCGAATTTGATAATCTTCTGAGGCAAAGGGGGCAGCCATGAGCTTCCTTGGTAAACCATCTGGTTTAATGTTGAGCACCTGGTTACAGGTGTTTCATAATACCAACTACTGAATTCAGTGTCATTAACCTACCGCTCTCCAGCGACACCTCTATCTCCTCATCTGAAAAGTTTAAACACCACTTAATCTAGGGCACAAATGCATTATGAGCATATTTGGGAATTTCTAAATACATCAACAGTTAACAGCATTTGTCCTGTGTGGTGGAATAAAATGTTAACAGTTAACAGCTGACATCTCTGAGCAAAAAAATTTAGCTATATTTTGCTAAAATTCACAAGTTTTATATCATGACTACGTATTGTTTTTTAAACCAGAAATTTTGAACAATTTAATGCATTATCTACACATCTGCAGATTTTTGGTTTGATGATTACAGAACCCCTATTTGGGGAGCAGCAACATACAAATTAAACATATCTTAAAAAACAAGAATCAGGTATATTGACTCTTCTAAAGAAATCCTCTATGTTCAAGGTTGACTAACAGAGTAAAAAGGTTTTCTTACTTGCAAAAGTAAAAATATCTATGCTTTGGGGGCCAGTTCTCTATGTGTGAGGTCTTGACCTCTTGCAGAACTGCAGCATGAATCCCCCTAGCTCTTCAGCTATCTAAGAGATTGCCTTGCTTTAGATAAATAGAAGCCAAGACCTTGAAGATTCTGCTTCCTAAATTCTCTATAAATCCATGGGTTCAGCTTGGTGGTCAAGGGTAAGATGAGATCTTTCCCACAGCTGAAAACTGGTTTCCTAAAAACGATGATATCCAACTTCTACCACTTGATATTATTCGTCATTTCTATCCTTTAAAATTGCAGTATATTAAGAATGTAGGGCCTTTCCTGCTGTCCTAACAGACACATCTCAGCATTGGTATCGTTTGCTGTTTCGAAGAAAGCCCTTCCAGTGCATCATAAACTCAATCCAAGGGATTGTTTCTCAAACTGTCAAGGCTTTAAAAAAATCACCTAAGCAAAACAAATTTATTTGTACTTAGAGAATCAAAACCGATAATGTTCTGAGTTCTGCACCATCACTGAGTCAAATTTCCTGGAAGTCTAAAAATTACTTTAAAATTTTAATTTTCTGATTATTACTGAAAACTTCAAGTTAAAATTTGCATTCATAAAATTCATCAAAACACATCTTTATGTGAAAAGGATTATACAAGAACTGCAATGGTAAAAGTCACTATCATCAGTTACCCATCTACTGAACATCTCCAAACATAAACATTTATGGATAAATATCAAATATGTACACGCTGGTATACCAATATTAATTCGTGTTGTATATACTTCAAACAGTACATACTTTTAACAACAACCAAAAACGTGTCACTTCCAAGAAAGAGAGAACAGTCATCTCAAGTGGCCCTGATTATTCACCTGCGACAACGATTTTTCATTTCAGTTATACGTACAAATTGGACCTCTCAGATCAGATTACATTTCCTTCAGGAATTAAAGCGGCTAACATTTAGAAACCACAAGTTTATCTCTTAGAACATAAGAAGTGATTTACAGATTAGACTTCTGCACAACTTAGAGCAAAATTAGTTACCTCTATTTTTCCATCAACAAAATCGGAATACACGTATTTGTAAAGATGAAGTTTTTCCACTGGATTTTCAGACGGGTCCTTAAGCTCTAAACCTGGGATTCAGCAGCACCTCAGTTTTACTACATCCCAGAGAGAAAATGGGGTAGGGGCAAGTTTAGCAACACCACGACGGCATTGTCACCAGCAACACCTCCCACCGCAGCCACCATTTTGAGCAGCAGAATTAAAGTGCCGAGTGGTTTTACCAACTAAAAGAAAACAGGATTCTCTGGAGAGTTGTGAACCAAGTCTTGACTTTCAGCACTCCCAAATCTCTCATTTCTGCGCCCGTTTCTCTGAGCCGCCGCGGACGGTCACCCCGCCAGCTCGTTTAGTCGAAGCCGTGCTCGTCCGAGTGGCGTCCCAACTTTGAGAACAAGCGTGCAGCCGGTCCCCGCACCCGCACCCGGACCGTAGCATTGTGGTCGCCCGCGCGCCCGCTCCCCGCCCGCCGCGCCTCCCGGGGCGCCCGACCCACGCGATCCGCCCGGCCGGCCGCGCCGGGCCCCGCACCTTTGTCCGCAGCCGCGGGCACCCGCTGGCCGCGCGCTCGGCCCAGGCGGCCGGGGGAGGGGTCGCGGCGCCGGCCGGGGGCGCCCGCCCGCCCGGCCCCACAAAGCCCGCCGCCCGCTCCCCAGCCGCCGACTCCGCGCTGGGCTCGCGGGGACGCCCGGGAGTAGCGGCCCAACTTTCCCCGCCGCCCGGTCCCCTCAGCCCGGCCCCGGCCCCGCCCGCCCTCCCGGCCCGCGCACCTCGATCTCGAAGTCCGGCAGGCGGAACGCCGTGCGGAAGAGCGAGCAGAAGTGCGCGATGGCCGGCACTTCCCACCACGAGCGCAGCTCGCCCAGCGCCGCCGCGCCGCCCTCCTCGGGGCGCATCTCCGGCCGCGCCGCCGCCTCCGCGCCCGCCGCCCGCCTGTTCCCGGCGCCGCTCCGGCCGAGCTACCGCGGCGGCTGCCCCGGGCCCATCGCGCCGCGGCCCGGCCGCCCAGCCAGCACAATGTCGCCGCGGCCCGAGGGGAACAGATGGGCCGGGGGCGGGCGGGGGCGGGGCCTCGGCACAACAACAACCCCGCCCCCGCCCCCGCCCCCGCCCGCGGGCCGCGCGGGGCGGGGGAGGGGCGCCCGAGGGCCGGGGGGAGGGGCCGCGGGTGAGCACCGCCCCGCCCCCGACGGGCCCCGCCCCCACGAGGCGGGTGGTCGTGCTCTGAGAGGCGGGCTGCGCCTCGCGGGGCTGGGCGCACGTGGGGCTGAGGTGGGGGTGGGGTGGACCCGCGCCCAGGCGTAGGGGAGGCCACCTGCCCTCCCCGGCTGGCTACAAACCGGGCTCGGGGGCGCTGGTCCGACCGGCCTTGGGGGTCGCTGGACGCCCGCGCTCCTCTCTCCGGCGCGGCCGGCACCGGGACCCGCCCGGGACCCGCCCGGGACCGCTTAGCTGAGATGTTTTGGAGCGCGCCTCTGGGAAATTCTCTTCCTTACTTTATTCTCGTCTTTCTAGTAACCTGTTTTGTTTTTATAAGGCAGCACTTCTTTAAAACTCGGATTCTTAAAGAAAATGTATATTTACTTGTATCTCTCATCAGTCAAAATACTTCATCCATCCAACACAGGCTCACACCCCCTTCCCCCACCCGCCCCGGCGCGGAAACAGCCCAAAACTTGGGCAGTTCTGCTGTTTTATTACCTGGAACTGTTGAACGATTTAAAATTCATCCTTAAACACTACCGTATGTTCTGATCATTGACAAAAATGAGCACATATCTAAATGCCCCCAAAGAGCAGAGGCTACATTTTTGTGTTGATAAGGCCCAGCACTCCTGTAGATGCCCTGTTAAGTGGAAGAGATATGAGCACTGTAGAATTAATCACATGGCCTGAATTGGCCGTTTTCTTTCCCGACTGTCTCCCTTTGCCCACAGATTAGTCTGACTTTGCAAGCTTTTCCCTCTCTTGTGCAAGGGTTCCTGCTTCCCTTCACATTTGTTTCTAATCCATGACATCCTGCCCCTGCTTTCCCCACCTTTTCCTGGTTCTCTGTCTCCTCATTCTGCCCTTTATCTTTTATTGCTGCTTAACCTTCTTACCTGCCTCCCAGGGGTCGGGACTGCCAGGCTGGCAGCAACAGCACCTAGAATGTCACTTACTAGGACTAGATTTGGTTACCCTGGCATGCTTGCATGAAGGCTGCTCTCCCCACATCAGTGCCCAGTCCTTGACACCAGCCAAACTGTCCTGGGGCTGGGGATCCTCAGTGGTGGGGAGGCTGGCTGCCTCCTGCCCCTTCCTCAGCACCCATTCCCCCTGCTGCCTTTTTCTTATGGGGGTCACTTCTCAGTGTCCACGTGGACAGCACAGAGCTCTAGACCTGTTTCTCTCTCTTCTCTAACTCTGCCTGGTCCTCTGTGCTCTCACCCGGCCGCCTCTCATCCAGCCAGAGCCAGTCCTGCCCCTCCAGACATGTTCTGTGTCTTCTGGGGCTAAAGGTGTGGCCTCTGGGTTCCCTGCCTTTGGGCTCCAGGTAAAGCCTCGCATCTGTACCCACCCTGCCTCTGTTGGAATTGATACCCCGAATCTGAACATTTGTTCCACCTTCCCCCTTAAGACTTAACTGCCTCAAATCTGTTTTCTGGACTGGCTTTGGCTAACCTGGATCACTGACCCCCGTGGCTCCATGTCGGAACTGGCCTCTTCTCCCCGCTGCCTTTCCATCCTGGCCCTTTCCTCACCCTCTAAACACCAGCTGTGGGTATCGTGTTCCCAACACACACACACACAGCTCAAATTTTCTTTCCCTTTCTCCCTCTTGCCTCTTTTCTGTTTGTGAGCCAGTGCTGTTGATCTCAGGTGACCTTGCAATACCCAAAGTAATTCTCTTCCAGATTTGCCACAACCTTCAGTTCTATGTCATCTTCTAATTGAATGTTTTCCATTAAACACACACACACAAAACCTAGCCTGGGAACTTCCATATGCTGCAGATTCGGCCCTAAAAAACCCCAAACATACACAATATTTAGTTTAAGTCTGTTTTGTTTATTAATGAATATGGCAAAAAAATACTTAAATTTCTCTATACAAAATATTCAGTAATTTCAGCTATTCTGGGATTTTAATAGGTTCCTGGAGGATAGTCTGGGAAACTAACCACCATTTTATACCACTGTTTCTTTGAGAAATACGTGGCAAATTCTAAATGATCAGTTCAAAGCAGTTATTTGAACCTTGGAAGGGGTGTGACAGAAGTATGGCTTCTTCCGTAACCCCTGGTAACAAGGACTAGAATTCAGATTATCTCAGTGTTCGTCCAGTTTTCACTCTATTGGATTATGCTGCTTCCCTCCTCTACTCGAGCTGCCCTTTCTATTGCTTTGCCTAACCACCCAGACTAGGCTCCTTGTTTTAATCCGGGAACCCAGCTGGAGCTGGAGTGATGTGGGACCATTACACTATCGCTTCAGTTGTCTGCGTGCAACTGAGATCCAGGCATCTCACAAATTCTTGGTACCCCCTCACACACACCCTCCTTTCTCAGTAGGGAGCTGCCTTCCCACAGAGGGCTATAAGCCAGGCTAATTTTTAAATTTTTAGAGGTTGTGGAAAGTGAAATCTATGAGTCAGGGAATCTGGCTCTCTCTTAGAAAAGGCTTAATCTCTCCATATTTCATCTGTGAGGAAAGGCTTAAACTAATGGTCCCTGAGCCGGATATCTTTCACCTTTAAAATAGAGCCAGATTGATGTTCTTAAATTTAAATGCAATCATGTCACATACCTGCCCCAAATCCCATGACTCTCCCTTGAGCCTGAAAGTCCGTTCAAGTCTTACTCAAGCCACGCTGTCCCAGCCTCACCTGCGATCCCCACCCCCACCTGGCTCAACCAGTGATTCCTTGCCTCTTGCCAAACTGGTTCGCTCACCAGCCGCCCTGGGATCTTCTCGCTCCTCCCTTCTGATCATGCTCTTTCAGTTGCCTGCAAAGACAACTCAGCCTCTCAGATCATGACCCACTAGGCACTCACCTCCTTCCTGAAGCTTCCCTGAAACACCCTAGCTTGGGGGTATCTCTCCAGGTACTTTTGCTCAAGACATTGCATTTTATATGATTCACTTATCAACCACTTCCTTGGGTCCTCTTTCTATGATTTATTTTGAAGTGCTACTTAAGTCTTTTACTGCAATTAGGGTGGTTTTTTCCTTCTCAGCCAGACTAGACTAGGGAGGGAGGGGGGTCCTCCCTAATACACAGAAATTAAATGATTGATTTGATTATAATAGTGAGGATGTAAATAACGGCATAAAAATGTAAATTCAGAACTCCTTTAAATGCTTACCTTCCTTCCTTTGCCTTTCAGCTTTCTCCCTCCTGGAGCTCATTCTGCAATCTTAAAGGTCATGCCTTTCTCAGTTCAGTCTTGTCCTCCCTCGGGGGATTGACTCCAAGACCCCCTCGGATAACAAAAGTCACCAAAGTCCCTTTTATAAAATGGTGTAGGTAGGAGTTCCCCTAGTGGCTCAGTGGAAATGAACCCGACTAGTATCCACGAGGATGCAGGTTCAGTCCGTGGCCTTGCTTATTGGGTTGGGGATCCAGCGTTGCTGTGAACTGTGGTGTAGGTCTCAGACATGTCTCAGATCCGGCATCGCTGTGGCTGTGGCTGTGGCGTAGGCAGGCCAGCAGCTATAGCTCTGATTCAACCCCTAGCCTGGGAGCTTTCACATGCTGTGGGTACAGCTCTAAAAAGACCAATTAAAAAAAAAAAACAAAAAACAAAAAACGGTGTATGTAGTGGGATCAGCCCAGTATTCACAGTTCCACATTCGAGGGTTCATCCAAGCTCAAATGGATCCACCTTCAGCTTAGCTTTTCTCTTGAGCTCTAGGGTCATTTCCCCAAACTCCTTATTGGATGCGTCCCATCACCTTAAAGTAAACATGTTAAAAAGAAGGGAAAACTAACTCAGGGTTTTTCTCTGCAAGCCACACACCCTGACCAACTCCACGTTTCCTTCAATGGAACAGCTGTATTCCCAGACCACCAGGTTTACCTGTGTCTGTCTGCTCTGCTCTTCTCCTGGCTAGGAACACAGTCCTATGGGTCCTGCCTCCAGGAAGTCTCTTGTGTTCCCCCCTTCTTTTTGATACCCCCAGTCTGCACCTCAACCCAAGTCCTCTCATCTTGCTCTTTGAGATGCTTCCTAACTGGGTCTTTTTCCTCTGGTTTCTCCCCCACCTACTCATCTCAGCAGCATCACCAGATTTATCTTTTTAGAACTGTGCATCAGTTCAAACTACAGTGATTTTTTTTTTTTTGGTCATTTTGCCTTTTCCTAGGGCCGCACTCCCGGCATATGGAGGTTCCCAGACTAGGGGTCTAATCAGAGCTGTAGCCACGGGCCGACGCCACAGCCACAGCAACACGGGATCCGAGCCACGTCTGCAACCTACACCACAGCTCACAGCAACTCTGGATCCTTAACCCACTGAGCGAGGCCAGGGATCAAACCTGCAACCTCACAGTTCCTAGTCAGATTCGTTAACCACTGAGCCACGACGGGAACTCCTAGGTGAATTTAATGGTAATATTTTTTTAAACCCAGTTTATCTACAACGTTATAATTTCAACATGTGTTGTCAGTATTAAAAGATCAATGAGCTATTCTATGATCATTGTTTTCATACCAGGCCTTTGGAATCTGGTGTGTATTTTACAGTTAAACGCAATCCGCATTAGGACCAGCTGTGTGTCAGTGCTCCGTGGTGGCTGCTGTGTTAGGCACTAAACCTGCAGTTACTCATGTGCCCAGAACTCACCCTGAGTACTATGAACCTCTGAATCACTAGTATCGACCTGTCCACACCCTGCCTCTGAAGGGGGCCTCCAGCCTGGCCTCCTTGACCACTGGGCCTCTTGCAGCCTCTCCCGGCCTACCTCTTTCGTGGATGTTGGATTTCATGGAGAAAGTCCCAGCCCTTCCATTAGAAACAGCCCAGGGGCTGTTTGCAAATAATTGAGCAGTCTATAAATAATTGGTCATAATAAGTGTTTGTGAAATAAATGCATTTGTGCATTACCAATATGTTCACAGTTAACCTGTATGGGAATGGATATGTGTATATGTATGACTGAATTATTTTGATATGATGTATAGTTGATGTACAGTATTATATGTCACAGGTGTACAACATAGTGGTTGACAATTTTTAAAGGTTATATTCCACTTATAGTTATTATAAAATATTGGTTCTATTCCTGTGTTGTGTCCTTTTGGCTTATTTATTACATTTTTTTTTGGGGGGGTGGCTATGCCCAGGGTATGCAGAAGTTCCTGGGCCAGGGACTGAATCTATGCCGCAGTAGTGACAACCCTGGATCTTTAACCTACTAGGCCCCCAGGGAACTCCAGTTTTTTTAACCATAAAGCTCAGTGGTAAAAGATTATAATTTTTTTGGACTTTTTAGGTCCACAGGTATGGCATATGGAAGTTCCCAAATTAAGCGTCGAATTGGAGCTGCAGCTGCTGGCCTACACCACAGTCACAGCAATGCAGGATGTGAGCCACATCTGCAACCTACACCACAGCTCATGGCAACACCAGATCCTTAACCCACTGGGCAAGGCCAGGGATTGAACCCCTGTCCTCACAGATACTAGTAGGGTTTGTTACCACTGAGCCACAACAGGAACTCCCAAGATTATAATTTTTACTTTTTTAATTTTATTTATTTATTTATTATTTGCTTTTTAGGGCCACACCCAGGCATATGGAGGTTCCCAGGCTAGGAGTGAAATCGGGACTACAGCTGCCAGCCTGCACCACAGCCACAGCAACGCAGAATCTGCGCCACTTCTGCAACCTACACCACAGCTCATGGCAACGCCAGATCCTTGACCCACTAAGCAAGGCCAGGGATGGAACCCGCATCTTCATGGATACTAGACAGATTTGTTCCCACTACACCACAACAGGAACCCCAAGATTATAATTTTGTCAACATGGTTGCTATTACTACGTAATCTAATTAACCACCTAATTTTATGATTACTTTCAAGTCTTTCATATGAACTTGACTTTCTACTTCCACTTCATTTCTCTACTTTATAGTGATTTCTGTATTATTTTTTGAGGCTGTTTTCCCCAGTCCTGATTTTTCCCTTTCATTATATTGGCTTTTGGTTTCTGGCAGTTTCGCAATATTATCAAGTTGATTTCACACGACACCATGCTAAGTGCTCTACAAATGAAATCACACAGGTAAGTGTTCATCATTTTCAATTTAAGGCTGGTAACAGTGCCCAGGAATAGAGGGTAGCTGGGCAGTAGATGAACGAAAGGTGACTTACCAAGAAATTAGATACGATTTCCCCTTCTCTGTCACTGGTGTTTATCGTGGGCCTCCTCCCTCTCTCAACAGTCTTTCAGCTCTGCCCCAGAGACTTTCAACTCTGCAGTTCCCACATGCTGTTCAGTTCACCTTCCAAGAGAAGCTTGTCGGTTTTGACTGTTCCACAAGCAGGTTTCAGAAGTGACGCCTGGAGTATCTAAAAGGAGGGGCAAGCCGCTGGTTGGGGAAGAAGGTGCCAGAGGTAACAAGAGATGGCTTATTGAGAAAGGACATGGCAGAAAGTTTAAATTAAAAAAAAAAAAAAAGTGTGCTGGGATATGGAGCCCAAGCACTGCAAGGATTGACGGTGAGCAGAGAACTCAGAAATTCTTTTGCTCAGCATGTTATGCTCTGTATAAATGTCCCTTGTTTTCAGAGTCTCCTCCAGTTAATTACCTTTCCTGAAACCCAGACTGAAGTGGAAACGTGCTCACAGGGGCATGGGTCCCCTTTCTACCTGGGCACACCCTTCCCAGGCTCCGTGGTGAGGGCCCCATTGCCGGGACTGTGATGCCGTCACCACAGCGGCTAGGCTGCCTGAGACCAGGGCCACGGGAGCAGCTCTTTATTTGTGACCTTAAGACTGGTTATTTGTTATTGCCGTGAAGCCCAAGCGTCAGGCTTGTGGCCCTCGCGGCCCAGCGCTGAGGAGCTGGCTGCTCAGGCTCAAAGCAGCTTGTACCAGAGCTGCAGGCTGCATCCTCACAGATGCTGATTTAACACCACATGCGGCTGTTAAGGAGATTATGGGGATGTTAGCTGACCTGGTCCTCGGACCGGGAAGGATAAGAGGGGGCCAGGGAGTCCTTTCTACCAGGGGCCCCCTCTTTGATTCAGGGACTCAGAGCCTCCCGGATTTTATCGCCAGATGAAACTCTTCTTCAGTTCTCTGCTAGAAACTCTATCTAAGAATCGACTCATGCTGCCTCTGGATCACTCGTCCATGTTTATGCTGTCCTGGTCCGGAATTCCTTTCCGAATTCCTGGTGTGTCCATCTCTGGCCTCTCTTATTGTGGCATCTTCCCTTGTTCTTGACACCAGGTCAGATAGCTTTGTAGCATCTCAATTCTCCAAGCCATTCAGAAGCTGGTGAATCTTAATGAGTTCTTCCCTTAATCTCTTTTCAAAGGGAGGACAATCCTTAATTTCTTTAACTTTCCTTTTTAATTATTTTAGCTCCTTGTGTCACTCCTTCTGCTTCAAACCTCCCCTACTCAGTTTAAAGGTCACATTATTTTGGTTGACACAGTGCCCAGGATTGTGTACATCAGGCCTCAGACTCCTTAGCTGGGCTGGAGTTGTTGCTCCAGTTTGATCCATTCAACAGAAAAATACAGTTTCAGGAAGAAAACTCAGCTTCTGGCCTCACGGAGTTTCTCATGCGATTGATGACATTGTCTGTATGCTCTGCAATATAAGTATATGTGAAATTATAAAGGATGTAAGAAGTCTTCCAGTCCAGGATCCTTTTAGGAAAGAGTTCAGGGTGGAATAGATTTAGTGTGAGCTGGAGTGTCTGCAGAGGCTGCGTGAAGAAGCTGGGTCTTGAATTGGTGAGAAACGCAGCTGGCTAAACAAAATTCTGTTGATCTCAAAATCAATTGTTTAACAGTTTTTTAACTTAAAGTAATACTTAGTAGAGACAGCAGTATAGTGGAAAAACAAGGGCAGTGTTTTAGAATTCAGAAGGCCTGGGATTCGAGCTGTAATTTTAGCGCTCAGTGGCCATGTGAACTTGGTTCTTACACTGCATTTTCTCAGTTATTAAACAAGAGTAATGCAAACTCCCACGCCATTCGCCTCTGTGCTGAACGTGTGGAGAAAGGAGAAAATTATTTAAACCATAAACTTCCATATGCATATGAAGAATTATTAATTGCATTACTTTAAAACTTTGTAACTCACAAATGATGCACTTCCTCAAAAATATGAATTTTCCAATTTATCTGGACAGATCCCAAAAAAGTTATTTTCTCTATTGATTTACATTTTATGCCCACATATTTAAGACGGAGGTGGGAAGATAGGAAGGGCTGTGTGTGTGCATGTACATATGTATTAGATTTGAACAAATACCATCTTTTTGAGGAGCGGAGCTCTGTCTTCCCTGGTCTCTCGTTTGGTACCAGCATCTCCATCTACTTAATGCTTCCCTGGTTTGATTGTGCAACATCACTTGAAGCTACAAAGCTGGGCATAGAAAGCTAACTAGATGAAGAGCGTTCTGTAATATCAATGAAACCTCCCGTTAACAGGGTCTGCGTGAACCTATTCATTTAATTTATACAGTGCATTTCAAGCATGCATCACCTTGAATAAGAAAATGGAAAGTGAGGAGTTCCCGTCGTGGCACAGCAGAAACAAATCCGACTAGGAACTATGAGGTTGCGGGTTCAATCCCTGGCCTCGCTCAGTGGGTTAAGGATCCAGCATTGCCATGAGCTGTGGTGTAGATCACAGATGCGGCTCAGATCACGAGTTGCTGTGGCTGTGGCGTAGGCCAGCAGCTGTAGCTCCCATTGGATCCCTAGCCTGGGAACCTCCATATGCCGAAGGTGTGACCCTAAAAAGCAAAAAACTTTAAAAAAAGGAAGAAAATGGAAAGTAAGGATTTTCTATTGTGTGCCTCAGCAGTAACGAACCTGACTAGTATCTATGAAGTTTCAGGTCCACTCCCTGGGCTCATTCAGAGGGTTAAGGATCCAGCATTGTTGCAAGCTGCAGTGTAGGTCACAGACGCGGCTCGGATGTGGCATTGCTGTGGCTGTGGAATAGGCCTGCAGCTGCAGCTCCAGTTCAGCCCTTAGCCTGGGAATTTCCATATGCCACAAGTGTGACCCTTAAAATAAAATAAATAGGAGTTCCCATAGTGGCTCAGCATTAGAGTAAGGCCCTGAAAAAAGACCGATAAAGTCAAATAAATAAAAATTAAAAAAAAAAGAAAATGAGAAATGAAAGGGTGAAGAGTGTCTTAGCTGCCACCATTCTAAAATCCATTTTTTTAAACATTTTGTTGTTTGTTGTTTTGTTTTTTTTTTCCTGTCTGTGCCCATGACATGAAAATTCCCAGGGCAGGGATTGAACCTGTGCCATAGCAGTGACCTGAGCCACTGCAGTGACAATGCCAGATTCTTAACTCGCTGTGCCACAGGGAAACTCCAATCTGAGTGTATTTTTAATTTTTAATTAATGGCCATACCTACAACATATGGAGTTCCTGGGCCAGGGATCTGATCTGAGCCATAGTCGTGACCTTGGCCACAGTTGCAACAACAGCAACACCAGATCCTTTAACCCACTGCGCTGGGCCAAGTATCAAACCTGCGCCTCCACAGCAACCTGTATATAGTCTAAAGTAACCATCAATAGTTACTGCAAACTCTATTCATTTTATTACAAGACCAGACTACTAGCTTGTTTAAGCTAACCTTATTCTTTGTCAAAGAAAACAACAAAAAATCAAAATTCAAACCCAAATTTCCTACTTTTCTTGAATAAAACTGTGAGATTAACATGGTTTTCTTTTTTTTGTTTTGTTTTGTTTTTGCGTTTTTTGGGCTGCACTAGCACATATGGAGGTTCCCAGGCTAGGGCTCTAATCGGAGTTGTAGCTGCTGGTCTACACCACTAACATGGTTTTCTAATTTGACTGCTCCAGGCACTCAATTCCCTAAATGTTTATTAAGCAGCTATCGTGTTCTAAGCACTGTTGTAAGAGTTGAGGACCTAGAAATGCCTGGAGCTTCAAATCTATTACGTTTATGGTTTCTTTCTTTCTTGCTTGCTTTCTTTCTTTCTTTATTTCTTCCTTCCTTCCTTCCTTCCTTCCTTTCTTTCCTCCCTCTCTCCCTCCCTTCTTTCTTCCTTTCTTTCTTTCTTTCTCTCTCTCATCTTTGTAGGGCCGTAGCCGCAGCATATGGAAGCTCCCAGGCTAGTGGTTGAATCGGAGCTACAGCTACCGGCCTACCCCACAGCCACAGCAATGCCAGATCTGAGCCAAGTCTACAACCTACACCGCAGCTTACAGCAACACTGGATCCTTAACCCACTGAGAGAGGCCAGGGATCAAACCTGCATCCTCATGGGTGCTAGTCAGATAAGTTTCCGCTGAGCCACAACTATGGGCTTCATTATTTTTTAAATTAACCAAGCCTCCCCCATCACCTCCTGCCTCACCTGGCAACCACTAAGGCAGAGCCTGTGGAGTCATCGCCTTTGTAGAGATGAAAATCTAGAGGGAGAGGGAACTTGAGGGGAAGAAGACTTTTTAGTGAATGAAGGATGGTATGCAAGTGCCCTGCTGTAACTGCAGTTATTACTGTTTACACTGGGAGGTGATTATGCTGCTAGGTTTAGTCGTGCCGGAGATCGAGACATTCCTGGTAAAACCTTGGTGGTACAGAAAATGGCTTTAGTTCTATCCTACACCAGAAACACTCATTAATAGGATGGCCTCAAAAAACTTTTTTTTTTTTTGTCTTTTTAGGGCTGCACTTGTGGCACGTGGAGGTTCCCAGGCTAGGGGTCTAATTGAAGCTGTAGCTGCCAGCCTACACCAGAGTCACAGCAACCCAGATCCGAGCCACATCTGTGACCTATACCACAGCTCAAGGCAATGCCAGATCGTTAACCCGCTGAGCAATGCCAGGGATCAAACCTACAACCTCATAATTCCTAATCGGATTCGTTAACTGCTGTGCCACAATGGGAACTCCTCAAAAAACATTCTAATCTAAGGGCCCATCCCTACTAAACTGAAGGACAGGAGTTAGCAAACTTCCCAATTAACACAAAAAAGACAGATTTCCCAGCACATTCTTACAACTAAGGCTAGAAACTCTGAAAATCCCCATCGCTGTTCTGGGTCTCAAACTAGGCTCTGGGCCTTTAGAGCACATGCCACTGCCTGTTAGAAACACACTTCCAACCAAACTTTCTAGCGGAAGGTAGGGTGCTAGAAGCGTGAAGGATAAGTTGACAGTTCATTTGCAGGGCACAACTGTCTGTCTGTGCCTCAGAAACCACAATACGTGGCCAGAGCAGCATTTCTTGTTGAGAATACTGACTGTGGCCAGAATGGAGGTGACAGCCCATTTGAGGTTGTTGGAGCCATCAGTAGGATGGAGAGTGATGGTCAGCATTAGGGGAGAGTGCAAGATGGGCTGTGACAAGTTCCCCTAGTGGCTCAGCAGGTTAAGAACCTAATGTAGTGTCTGTAAGGATGGGGGTTCCATCCCTGGTTTTGCTTGTGGGGTTAAGGATCCGGTGTTGCTGTGAGCTGTGGTGTAAGTCACAGACGTGGCTCAGATTCTGCGTTGCTATGGCTGTGGTGTAGGCCTGCAGCTGCAGCTCCGATTTGACCTCTAGCCTGGGAACTTCCATATGCTGCGGGTACTGCCCTAAAAAGGCAAATTTAAAATAAATGCTTCGTGGATTCACATCCAGAGATGCCCCAAATGCCCTATGGGTCAGCAGGAGAATGACAGAAACTGATTTTTATTGTTAGAAAGTTGAGAACTTGGAGGGAGTCCACCAAGAGATTGCTAAGCTGGGAAAAACAAGAGGCAGAAACCTGTGTAATAAAGGATACATTTTGGTAAAACAAACAAACAAAAAAAGTGGCAGAATTATGGGGATGGTCTTGAGGAATCAGAGGGAGCCCCTGGCCTGAAACCACAAATGCTGAGTCCAGGCTCCCCGGCCATAAGAAGCAGGATGCATCTGTGGGCTCTGGAGACAGGTGTCCTAGGTAATACGACTGGCCTGAAACGAGGAGGGTCACTTCGAGGGAAGGTTGATGAGAGCAGTGTCCACAGAGTGACCTCAAGACCCTGTGGATGTTCGAAGGGCCACCCTGCAGGCACCTGGTGCGAGACCCACAAAGAGGCCTTGGGGCGGGGGGCTATCCATGTATGTACACGTTGGGGTGGCTCCTGGGCAGGGGTGGCTCAGGATGTGGCTATGGTCCTGCCCTCCCTCCTTGTTCACAGGATAGAAGTTCAACTTCAAGTCCTGTTGCAGCTCTTAGCTGAGGTTCTCCTTGGGATTATACATTAAAAAAAGAAAAAGAAAAAGAAAACAGAAGTGGCTTCAGCAGCTCGCAGAGCAGTGGTGATGCTTCGCTTGATCTGATAAGTGTGTTTATGTAGTGACAGCCAAGACGGAGTTTGCTCTGGGGCAGCTCATCACACCCGTGGTTCATGTTCAGCAAATGGACAACTGACACCTCCAAATTTTTAAAATAAACTATATTAGACCAAGGGCTCCTCCAACTATTTTTCTGTAATTGACTTTTGGTACCTGATTCTTTAATTTCCCATTTACCTACTAGAAAATCACCTGCATTACATAGGCCTTTGCGGATGGCAGATAAAGATGCTGTGCATTATCTGCAGCACAGCTCAGAGGATGTTTCAGAAAAATAGGGTGCAGACGAGGCTAATGAGATTATGTTGCATCCTTGTGACTGGAGAAAAAAAAAAATCCAGTTAGATGTGCTAATTGGCTCCGCCAAAAACAGTTATAGTTTTTCAGAACTCTTTCCTCTTGAACCCTTTCCTACTCCCCCTGTGGCTGTTCCACCTGCTCCCACTCACCTCCAGGCCATCGTCCAGCCATGGGATGGCCCCCTCTCCTTCTCTCCATC